>NQII01004866.1:86404-107864 GCA_002778355.1 Clitarchus hookeri
GATATCTCGGCGCTCAACAGATCTCACGGGCTTGCTAGAGGCGTAGGGGGTGAAGGTGGGTGGGGGGTGGGAGGGCTACGCATCAGCGACACGTGTACGGCTTGGAAGCACGTGGTTGCCTCTGCTTGACCTTTCTCTGTGGGGACGACGACTGCCACGTGTCTCTCTAAGTCCCTACACTGGTTATACTGGCGGGAGGGGTGGGTTGTGGGACAGCGCCGCTCTAATACTCCTAATACGTCACACGTCAAAGTTGCACCACTAAAACCAATGGCATGTGTCGCACATTGCCATTAGTCACTGTCACTTGTGTCGTGCTGTGGCTGTGCCACTTGGGCCGGCTGTCTCATCATGCAGCTTGTTTACCAGCTAGCAGGCATGTACAGTCTGGTGTGAGCAACGATAAACCTCTCGCGAGCACGGGGCACAACTCTGTGACGTTTGAATTTTTTTGGAAAATTAGTTCCGGATAAAGGGAGTTCCGTTCGAGGGAATTCCAGTTAAGGGGTGCTCTACTGTAGTGCATTTAGAAGTTGTTTCCTCTTCCAAAATTGTTTTTGCGTAAAATTCGTAAATTCAATTCTTGCTTCCAAATGACATCATTTGGAGCAACATAAATCTTTCAGAAACAGGATGGTTGCAATTTTGAACAAACGTTTAAGATTCAGGGCCAAGTGTATCATCAAATTGGTTCTTTAATGTCAATGCCTGATGCCGATCCAAAATTCTTGCAAATCAACTTCATGGGCGATGAGGAGCCACAAATAAACACACGGTGCAGACAATTCAAGACAGTCATCTTTCTTACGACGCTTTGCAATATCCATTGATATTTTGGGAAGGAGAAGATGGATATAATTTCAACATCAAACAAAGAAATCCAGCTGCAGGTACAATCTACACATTATTTTATTTTTTATTTTTCTGTACAATTAATTTCTTTTTATCTTATTTATATTTTTACTTTGCAGGTGCAGAAACCAACAAGAAAGTGAGGGCGATGAACTTCTACGCATATCGGTTGATGATTCGTGCAAATGAAGACAACAACATTCTCCGATGCCGCCAGCTGTTTCATCAATACATCGTTGATATGTACGCGAGAATTGAAAGTGAGCAATTACGGTACATCAAGTATAATCCAGCGAAACTGCGTTCTGAGTAGTACATTCATTTGCGTAATGCTATTGTCAGTAACGTAGATGAAACAACTAATATCAACGACATCGGTACTGCATATATTCTTCCATCATCATATATTGGTAGTCCGCGTCATATGAAAGAATACATTCAAGACGCCATGACTTTTGTGGGCGCGTACGGCCGACCAGATTTGTTCATTACATTTACGTAAAATCCAAACTGGGATGAAATTAAAATTTTGTTATTGCCAGGTCAAACAGCAATGCATCGTCATGATATCACTGCACGTGTCTTCAAACCAAAATTAAAATTGTTGATGAACTTGATTACACATCACTATGTATTCGGCGAAACATGTTGCTGGCTGTATTCTGTTGAATGGCAAAAACGAGGTTTGCCACATGCACAAATTTTGATTTGTTTGGTCGACAAAGTACGGCCAGAAGAAATTGATAAAATTATTTCAGCAGAAATTTCCAAATCGGAATATTGATCAAGAGTCGTTTGACATTGTTACCGCTAACATGATCCATGGTCCATGTGGTGATCTCAACATGACGGCGCCGTGCATGGACAACGGAAAATGTACGAAACGTTTCCCAAAAATGTGTATAAACGATACTTTCACTAATATCAATAGTTATCCATTGTATCGTCGTAGATACACAGACAATAGTGGCCAATCATATCAATTGCGCATGCCAAACGGTGGAAATCCGGTTGACATTGACAATCGCTGGGTGGTTCCGTATTCGCCATTGCTGTCCAAAACCTACAAAGCACACGTAAACGTTGAGTTCTGCAGTTCGGTGGATTCCATCAAATACATTTGTAAATACGTTCATAAGGGCAGCGATATGGCTGTATTTGCTGTTCAAAATGTAAATGATAACGACGAAATAACACATTATCAAATAGGCTGATACATTAGCAGCAATGAAGCAGTTTGGCACATTTTGAGTTTTCCAATACACAACAGAAACCCCGCTGTTCTACATTTGGCAGTGCACCTTGAAAATGGACAGTTTATTTCACTGAAGAGACTGCTATACAACGAGCATTAACTGCCCCAAAAACCATACTAACTGAGTTTTTCAAACTATGCAACCGACCAGGTATTTTCGGTCAATTCACAAAGACATTAATGTATACTGATGCGCCACGATTTTTCACGTGGAACAAACAGTGAAAAAAGTGGGACCCACAAAAGCAAGGCGTACCAGTTCAATTATACGACAGCATATTTATGGGAAATACATTAGGCCGATTATACACAGTCCATCCAAAGCAACGCGAATGCTTCTCCTTGCATTTGTTGTTGGTTAACGTTCCTGGACCGACATCCTTCCAATACTTGCGAAAAGTCAATGGTATTTTGTACAACTCGTACCACGATGCGTGTTGCGAATTGCATTTACTGGAAGATGACAACCATTGGGATCTCACACTTACAGATGCAGTACTGAGTTCCTCTTCTCATCAAATTCGCCAATTATTCGCCATATTGTTGACGACATGTTTTCCGTCGCAAGCTTCTGCTCTCTGGAACAAATATAAAGATTCCATGAGCGAAGACATTCTGCATCGCATTTGGACCGCAGATCAAGATCCCAATATTGATTTTTTGCCGGAAATATATAACGAGGCATTAATAAAGATTGAGGATATTTGCATTCTCATTTCGAATATGCCACTCATTCATTTAGGTATGGCATCGCCTAACCGCCCAGCACCAGACATCATTAACAGCGATGTTTAGCGCGAACAACAGTTCGATGCGCCCTCTCAGACTACTTTTGTTGCAAATAATGAGCAACTGCTTACTACTGAGCAAAAGATTATATACAATCAAATAAATTTGTTAATTACAGCACAAGGCGGATTCTTTTTTTTGGACGCACCAGGCGGCACTGGCAAAACATTCCTCATCTCACTGATACTTGCGCGCATTCAATCACAAAATCATATTGCGTTGGAAATTGCTTCATCAGGTATTGCAGCGACTTTGCTTGATGGTGGACAGACTGCACATTCAGCACTCAAGTTGCCATTGAACGTTCATACAAATCCAGACGCAATGTGCAACATGAAGAAGCATTCCGGAATGGCTAAAGTTTTGCAAAAATGCAAAATTATTATCTGGGATGAATGCACTATGGCCCACAAGCATTCACTTGAAGCTCTCGATAGAACGATGAAAGATCCCAACGATAATACCCGACTTTTCTGTGGCACTCTACTGCTGCTGTCCGGTGATTTCAGACAGACATTGCCATCATTCCACGCGCTACACATGCGGATGAAATTAACACATGTTTGAAACAATCATACCTATGGAGAAATGTCAATACATTATGCCTTACCATAAATATGAGTGTTCAACTGCAAAACGATCCATTGGCACTGTCATTCTCCGAACAATTGCTCAACATTGACAATGGAAAAATTCTATTGCATGGAAATACACAATGCATCAAATTGCCAGACAATTTTTGCAACATGGTAGCCACGAAAGATGCTTTGATTGAAAGCATATTCCCAGATTTGCACACTAATTACATTAATCATGCGTGGCTACGTGAACGAGCTATTTTGGCAGCAAAAAATATCGATGTTGACGCTATTAATTTCAAAATACAACAGTCATTGCCTGGCAATGAGATGTCGTTCAAATCGATTGACACTGTTGTTGATCCTGACGAAGCAGTCAACTATCCGGTTGAATTCTTGAATTCACTGGATTTACCGGGAATGCCACCACATAACTTGCGATTAAAAATTGGTTCACCAATCATTTTGCTTCGGAATTTAAATGCACCAAAGCTATGCAATGGCACACAATTGGTCTTAAAAAAAATCATGGGCAATGTTTTTGAAGCTACCATTTTGAATGGCGAGTTTCAAGATGAAGATGTTCTCCTGCCACGGATCCCAATGATCCCTTCAGACTCGCCCATTCCATTCAGACGCCTGCAATTTCCAATTAGCTTGGTATTCGCAATGACTATTAATAAGTCACAAGGCCAAACAATGTCCATTTGTGGGTTGGATCTAGAAAATCAGTGATTCTCACATGGCCAATTATATGTCACGTGTTCTCGTGTTGGCAAACCATCAAGTTTGTTCATTTATACACCTCAGAGATTGACGAAAAACATTGTTCATCACCTTGCATTAAGATAAAAACAAAACAAACTTTATTTCTTTTAGTATTAACATTCAACATTTATTTCAATATACTTTACTATTTTTACATTAATAAAAATATGACCACTAATAGCAGGCAAGCCAACGTTTGGGGAGGACAACGTCTGTCGTGTCCGGGTCCGCTTGTGTGTGTGTGTGTATATATATATATGTATATATACAAGATTTTGACAGTTCGACGGAAGTAGGGTTTACTTTTAGTCTATGTATGCTTTCGCCATCACCTGGTGCGTCAAGTGGAGCCTGTATATTTTATCAACACACTATCAGCTAATCCACTTGCCAATGTACTGTAATGCTAAACAAATTTTAATGTATTTTTAGACTGATGTTTGTCTAAAAATTTGTAGGTTATGAAAGTAAAAATATAAAACCTTGCAAAAATTTAATATTTGCTAACTCTTTTTTAATTTATCCGAGACAGCGAATTTGGGTTAACATTTGCAAGACGGTAATTGTAGTTCTTATCACACTCTGGACGTTAGAGCTAATGTAACTAGAAATAAAAGTGTAACGTTGGGCGCCCCAGTTACACAGCCAACTAAAAGTTTGCCGACTTGCACTCGACTAGTTCGTAGATCTCGTAGAATCGTCTTCACGCGTGGATATTATTCGTGCACGCGGTACTATTCGTGCTCCGCAGCTGGGTCGAAATATTGTAACATTGGGCACGCCAGTTACACAGCCGACTAAACTTGTTTGCAGACTTGCACTCGAATAGCTCAAAGGTGGAACACGAGACTCAGTAAAATGGACGCCAATTACATAGGAAATAAAGTCAAGTTCCAGAGTATTTGTTCTATACTTTATTTATCATTTGAGTGACACAGTTCACAGAAGTTCCGGTATGCAGAGTACGAACAGTTCACAGATAAATATACAAGTGCAGAACAGCGCCACCGTCGTTTAAAGATTATTCATGTCTCAAAACTTGCATCGCAAGACGAAGTTACGAAGGCAGGAGGGATGTTCGTTCCCTCCCGGCACCCTAACGACCTCCCACACCGGAGGAAATAATTTGATAGAATTATTTAGGTTAAGCCGAAAAGAAATGTAGCGATAAAATATTTAACGGTCGCGGGTGCTTGCCGGTGTGGATGAAGTTCTTCATGCCCGATGCGTCTTCTCCGACGGTTGGTTACTTTCTCTTTTTTAGGCGATAGACACGAGTATTTATTCTGCAGGCCTATCGCCTCCTTCTCCTAAGATAAGGGCACGGCATCCGGTATCTACCAGCAGCGTCATCCAAACTGCGTTGTAGGAAGTAAGACTGCGCCATCAACATTGTAATGACGCAATATTTTTAAGTTTCGGGACACTAGATTAAATTTCTTTCGTTTTTCTTAAGCTTTGCCAAGCTTCATGATATTTTTATCGGGTATTCAAAATTAAAGCCGCGGTGGTCCGTTTTACCGTGATAGTAAGTTTATCGAGCACACGGGTGCTATTTTACGTTTATCGGCCGGACGTTTGCAGTTTTGTTTCGAACATCATAGTTTTCAGTTTTTGTGAAGCGTCAGCATTATTTAGAAACTTTCAGGCTGCGTCGTACAAATTTTATACGAGAAGTTTGTTTATGTTGACCGCGTCGACAGTTTTAGTTCCTACGACGCAGTTATGATAACATGTTGAGAGCGTGCGTGGCCAGGCCCTTATCTCAGTAGAGAGGGGGGGGAGGGGGGTGAGAGGCAGAACAAAAGATGCGTCTGTCTGTGTCGCCCTTCGAGCAGTCACTTCAAGTCAGTCGGCGGCGAGGGCAGTCGCCCTTCAGTTGCATCAAAAATGCTCGTTTAAGTAGCGTCGGCCGGGACGATAACCCCCACATCGGTAACTAAACTTTGTTATTTTAATTCTCCGCCGGTGTGGGAGGTAGCAACATTTAAATTCCTTCGGGACAGTTTTGAGACAGGAATAATAAGTAAACGAATGTGGCGCTGTTTTCTGTACTTGAATGGTTAATTGTGAAGGTTCGTACTCTGCATACTGGAACTTCGTCTGTGAACTGTGTTGCTAAAGTATAAATAAAAGTATGACAACTAATCTGGAACTTGGAACTTATTTCTTAATCAATCGGCGTCAATTGTACTGAGTCTCGTGTTCCACCTTTGAGCAAGCCGTGGCAACGTAACATCGGCAGTAACTAGCGGCCGAACGTTACAACATACAGATAAACGAACTTCTCGTATAAAATTTGTACGACGCAGCCTGAAAGTTTCTAAATAATGCCGACGCTTCACAAAAACTGAAAACTACGATGTTCGAAACGAAACTGCAAACGTCCGCGCGATAAACGTAAAATAGCACCAGTATGCCTGATAAACTTACTATCACTGTAAAACGGACCACCACGGCTTTTAACTTCAAACCCGATAAAAATATTACGAAGCTTAGCAAAGCTTAAGAAAAACGAATAAAATTGAAACACTTGTCCCGGTCCCGAAAATTAAGAATACTACGTCATTATAAAAGTAGTTCTGGAAACTTGCTTGACAATGCAGTTTCATTCACCAACAACTCACTAACGACTATTGCAAAGCAGTAATACTGCTATTACTAATACAAAACAGTCTGAGTTGGAAATATGTGGTGTGGAATAATTTAAGAATTGCTTAAAAACTACCCATGTGCATCCCACTTTCTTCATTTTATGAATGAAAAGAACCGGTAAATGGGTTTGCGGGAGAACAACATGGCCCGAAATGGACGTAGACGTAATGACTAACGATTACCGGCCCAATAAAAATTACTAGTAATCAAAATCGCTGTACCCGGAAATACATGTTACTTTAAAAATAATGAAGAGCTTCCAGAAAAATAAAATCATTGGTATCTGTTTGTAAATTTATTATTTGACACAAGAAAGCTATTTTTTTTCTGGCTGGTAGTGCTTCGGAAGACAGTTGACAGACGGCGCGTACAGCATGACATGATGTGAGCCAAGTGCGTTACTCAACAGGTAGCAGGATGTGGGCCTGCCTTTTGATCTCATCTTTTTAAAAGTTGAGTTTTCTCCTATTACTGGCTCGAAACGACACGAGTTGGAAATATATTTCGTCAAATTATTTGAAAAAATAATTCAACAATACTCTTGCCATATTTCTGTAGGCTTTTGGAATTAATATTAAGTACATATGTAAAGCATGGCTGGAGAGTGGGGGATAAAACTATGTGAAAAGAACACCCGANAATACTCTTGCCATATTTCTGTAGGCTTTTGGAATTAATATTAAGTACATATGTAAAGCATGGCTGGAGAGTGGGGATACTATGTGAAAAGAACACCCAAAATTTGAAGTTGTGTTTCATTTGGATACAGATTGTTTTAATGTGCATTTCATTTTGAGCACCTATACATTACTACTTTATCACTAAGTTTAGTTTGTAACACTAACAACCGCTGTTTAGTGACACGTAAAATAAAATGTATTAATTAATCTAGGAACTCTTTCTAATCCACGTATTTTCTACTTGTCTGATGTGTGTCTGCAGTGCACTCGGAATAGCCAAAGTAATATTAATTTTTGTTCGTTCGCGCATCAGCTGATACAGGGCTTTGTAAATGGCACATTGTTTGTTTCCTATACGTCAAGTTACCACTCATCGACTGTCATGACTTTGCCAAGTTATATAAGAAAGAGAATACATCACACACACACACAAAACACACCAGGTGCCTGCCTCGAGATATTTTGTAGGCACACAATGGTTTCCACCCCTAACTGTGGCAGTCCACATCTTGCTTACCCAATGAGTGAGACAGACAAAAAGTGAAAGAGAGAGGAAAGAAAGAAAAGAGAGAAAAAAGAGAGAGGAAAGAAAGAAAAGAGAGAGAGAAATGAGAGAGGAGAGAGAGAGAGAAATGAGAGAGGAAAGAGAGAGAGAAGAGAGAGAAGAAAGAGAGAATAGAAAGGCCATACTGGCTGTGAAAACCATCCCCCCCCCCCCTGCTACTACAGCTCTAACCCTCCATAGTGTCAAACTGGTGGATTGTTATCTCAGCAGAGTGGAGCTTGGGACAAAAATTACAACTTTGTTTGGAAAACAGTGGAAGTTGAACATCTTTTGCACTGAGGCTCTAGTTTCCAGATGTAATTGGTTACAAGGGAAAACTTTCAACATCAGCAAAATCTGCAGAAGCAGATAGGAGTCCAAATCAGCATAGTTCTACAACCACCCCAAGCAGAACATAAATTATTCACAATATTCGCATAAGATATTCAAAGTTTGAATGCAAATAATTTGTAAATTACTATTCATAACAATTCGAATATTTGAATATTCGCACACCCTTATTAAAAACTAAATGTGAAAAAAACACTTAAAAATAATTTTTGCGCTTTTGTGGGTTAAAATTGGTTTGCAATGATTTTACGAGGGCAGCAAATTTATGATACCATTCTCAAGAACCACGAAGACTCTGGAAATCAGGGTCCGACTGTACCTACATATATTGCAAAGAAAATGCCTTAACATTTTGATTACAATCATTGAAATAATTTTATACAACCATAGTATTGGTGTAAGATTGATGATACAACTGCCTAATACAGTTCGCATACGACAGAGTTCATTGACATTTAGCTACTATGCTCAAAATTACATTTCCCAGATGGCTTTCAAATTCCCTGATATTCTACTGTTTTCACAGGTTTTACAGATCAGTAGCAATCATGTTAGCAAGCAGACTCACCAGTCTTGTGCCGCGCTGTGTGGATGAAGTGGCGGTGCTGTAAGCGCTGGGGTGGGGAGGGCAGTTTGCCAAGGTCGTCTACATTTGGCAGGCTCTTGCTGGGGGAGATGTAGCTGAGGGCAGTGTGGTACTTGCCCACCACCTGCTTCAGCCCTGCGTTCACCCGGCCGACCTCTGCACTCTCCTTGATCACCTGCCAAACACACACGCACCTTCCATTCTCTTCCAACAAGGTCTTCATCTGGTGGCTTGATTTCATTTATTAGAGACAAGATTATATGATGAATAGCAATAAAACCAAAATAATATTCGTACAGACAAAAATTTTATAACAAAATTTTAAAAGCAAAAATTTATTAAAACACATTATAAAAAGCTCCAACATTTAAAAACAATACGGGTTGCATGGACTCTATCCTAAAACAATGCACCACATGGTGAAAATAAAAAAATAAAAAGCCAGCAGAAGTTAATTAAAATTTACCATCAACAGCACGCAAGCAAGGTCATTGACCTGACAGCTGTTCTACTGAGCCGCCTCCGCTGGTGCAGTTCTCTTTTCCACACTGTACATGTCTGCCGAGATACACATGCGGAGCGCCGCTTTAGAGCAAGGCCGCAAGGCAGACGCTCACCTGCTCATACTTGTGCCGCACCGCATGGTGTTCTTCCTGCAACTGCTGATTGATGTCCATCAGTTCCTCCAGCTTCCTCTTCATCGACGACAGCCGCAGGTTGCGGTCCAAGTAGTAGCCGATGAACTCCACACTAGACACATATATGTACCTGCCTTAGACTCAGAATTCTGAAATTATAGTACCACAGAACTCTGTCATAACATTCCTGCATACAACATTATTATTCCATGGTCCCACCATTTTCCCATCAAATTTAATGTGTTGATTATTTGCTTATAACATAGTTATTTTTCTCATTTCCTCCATACAACACCATTTCTTAAACTCATGGCCACAATTCCAACACACACTACTTAATGTTAAGCTGGTGTAGCTAACTAAAATTAATTTGTGGCATATGACATTCTATTTAGATGTGGATGCAAGAAGTAAAATAAAAAATAATTAAAGTCAGAAAGTATTTTGATAAGAGATTTATCTTTTTACAGTAAATTACAATATTGTATGTTTTTATAATATCATATTTTCGAAATTATCAACATAAAACTAATGGTTTTTGGGAGAATGCAAGTTACACGAGCTACTTACGTTGCTGGATACAGATAAATGATAAAACTGAAGTTTAATTTGTTTGATTTCCAGCTGCAGGTGTATAATATTACAGTAAAACATTAATTGAAGCACTGTTAATTCAGAAATCTATGTAAATCAAAGTTGTTGTTGGCCCCCAACATAATAATGGGATTTTACATGGTTTAGAGATTGGTTAATTTGAAATTCTGCATAATATCTAGGTCAAAGTAAATTTTCCTCAAAGTGTACGTAAAATTCAGATAATTTATAAATACTGCAGTAATTATATTCTTGCTGTATAACCAAATAAACACCACAAGCAGCTGCCTTAAGGATATGCCTGTCGCCTGCTATGGCCACACTCGTGTTCGTAAGGCAGCTGCTTGCAATATTTATTTTGTTACACAACCTAGTGTTTAAGGCGGCCAGGCAGCCGGCTGCACAAAAAAGTAACAGTTGTCACCCCATCTCCCCTCAATCAATCTAGACAATGAACTCACAGCCCTTTTCTGCCTCGTTCATCCCTCCTTTTTTAAAACCAAAAATGGATGTTTATGGAGAAAAAATCAAAGAAAGAATGACAGGTATAGAAGTTTGTGTCAAAAATTTACGAAAAGTAACGTGGCAGTCAAAGTATTATATATGTTCTGTGTAAAATAGTTTTCAGTATTTAAGAATAATATTATATATTTAAAATCTACTTGTGTACTTTGTATCGAGATTCTACTATATTTGAGTAAGTATGGTATTTATATTTGACAGGAAATACTCTTGTTCCACTGACCCCCCAGAGAGGGACAGGGTGACCATGTACCTGAAGGCAGGCTGGATGTGCCACTTCTTGCGGATGTCGGCAAGGGCGGCCATCTGGGCCTCCTGCATCTCCAGCACCTGAGTGTCGATCCCCATCAGCTCCGCCTTCAGCATCAGCTTGCGGCAGGCCGACGCACTCGTCGTCAACAGTCGCGGCATCTTCTGCGTTGGCACTGCTCACCACAAACACCCCCCACGCACATCAAACGCCACATATCGCTGTGCTAGTTCAACAGTGTAGCATCTATAAAAGATGAATTCTTGGGGAGGGGGAGAGAGAGTTGGGTGGTTCTTAACGAGATCATATGAGTAGATGAGGGTGAAGTGAAGTGGAAATGGAACAGCAATGGAATTCAAGGAAAGGTTAAACTGGAAGTCCTCAAGAAAACCCAATGACCAGCAGCATCGTCCGGCACAATTTCCACATGCGAAAATCCAGGAGCTACCTCGCCGGGAATTAAACCCAGTTTGCCTTGGTAGGAGATAAGCGCCCTAGTCACTACACCACCGCAGCCCTTATATCTCTCGGGAAAGTAGATTTTTATTCATTGGATGTATGATGGAGGAAGGCCACAAGAAAAACCAAAGAAGATATGGGAGGAACAGGGAGTGAGAAGAGGCATAGACTGAGAAACAGTGAGAGAGAGAGAGTAGTGGAGAGAGAAAGGAGGCGGCATTTTACCAAGCTGACCTGGCCACAGGCTGGAACCAGTTGAGGAGGATGAGGATGATGATGGATCTTAAATCAGCTACTATTGGTGCAACACTATTATTATTTTTATGGCCAGAGTACTGCACTGTTAAGGGCTCTGTCTGGTTGACACATGAAGTGCAGTGCAGTGTGGTAGGAAACACTGATTAAAAAATGGTTGGATATTTTTTAGTAATTTATAAACACAAAAAGCATATATAAAATGTTTTGTGCCAAAGATGGGTTTCAAGTCACTTCATTTCCAAGTATAATTAGGGCCGCAGAGCCTCTTACCCTCACCCTTGCATTCCGGCACTGATCTATACTCACCTCACTCACCTTCATTGGCTCTCAAGACCTCGCTGTTAAGAGCCGCCCAAATATCTTCAGTCACTCAGTCACTCCAAGGATTATTCTTTAGGGCATGAAAATGGCTAAAATAGGTGTTTTCAGAATCAGTTTTGTGTACTAAATTTTGTATGTGGAATCTTCAGAGTTGTCTTTAAACATGTATCATACTTTTATCCTTAGCAGCGTGCAATAAAAAAATTGGGGTCACCGCTTATTAAAGTCACATGCAGGCAAGTTGCCGATGGAAAAAGACTGCTCACCAGTTCAGTGCCTTGCATGTAGAGGCGATGAGGCAAGTGGTGTGAGCAAGAAAAAATCATGCATGTTTTCTGATGTGGTACAATACATGATTCACATTCACCAAAATTTACTGGTTGGATTTACAACCATATTTTATTTGTTTTTTTAATGAGTTGGTTTCCATCCTCTTTCTAGAGAAACTTGACGATATTGGATGACTGACGACGACGTCACGGTCAGGCAAGGTTTTGTGTGTCAGTCAGAGACACGGGCAATATGAGTGGGCTGACTTTATTGGCTGCTCGCCGGACCACGGCCGGTATATAAGCTAGGGCGCCTGGCTTAACAGAACGGCGCAAAGTCAGCTGTGGACTTAGTACTACGGGTTTACACACAGCCACTGGTTTACCTGTATTGGGCGTAGCTTGGTGTTCAGTCTGACTCGGCCGCTGTTGCTGCTGGAGCAGGTCGGAACTCGTGCCAAGTCCTTGGGTGGAAGTGACGCTTAGGCTGGCGGTGCTGATGGTAGTCTGAGCAGGGTTTCTGATCCTGCAATGCTGGAACCACGAGTTCGCTTTACCCAGGTGGAGTTCATGATGGAAGTCGACGACAACTTGATGCAGCTCGCCAGTGGTCTTGAAGGGTGGTTGAAATATGGAGTGTGGGGAGACTGGGAGACGAGACGTCGCCTGTTGTTGGGCGGCTTGAGCTCGTTCCCGGGGAGTTATGCTGCAGAGGGCAGTTGAGGCT
Organism: Clitarchus hookeri; assembly: GCA_002778355.1. Lineage (NCBI taxonomy): Eukaryota > Metazoa > Arthropoda > Insecta > Phasmatodea > Phasmatidae > Clitarchus > Clitarchus hookeri. The sequence continues at coordinate 99,501 of NQII01004866.1, forward strand.
GGGTTACAGCTTGTTGGATTCGGAGGCATTCCCTATTTTCGTCACCAGTCCAAGACTCTTCTAGGGATAGCCACAAGCCAAACCTCAATCCTTTTCTCTCCTATTGGTAACTGTTTCAAAGTGCACCTTAGGAATCCCGCCTTCCTGGGCCTCACTAGAGCAGTTGTCTCTTGGACTATTGCCCCTTCGGCAGGTACCTGGATCCGCTAGTGACGTTTCGCTCGCCAGGTCACCTGTTTGGACACAATAGGCCAACCTCAAAAGAACCCCCACTCTCTGTGAAACCTGGGTTCACTTGCCAAGAAGCCCCGGGAGTGGAAGCCCCTAGCCCTGCTGCTGTAACCTCTAGTTTGTAATTGGGCCCGCTAGCGACATTCCGCTCGCCAAGCCACCGAGCTGAAGACAAAAAGATCAGGCTTTCAACCTTGCCTAACCTCTGCACCCCACTCTCCATCAGGCTATGTCTTCTAAACCTTACTGGCCACCCACTATCTACCTATCAGGTGTACCTGACCATAGGGCTGGGCGGGGTAAGACTGTCAAGTTGGGGCTAGCTCAGGCTGGGGTTTGACAACCAGGTTTACACCTGGAAGTAAGATGAGACTGCACGCCAGAGAGAGTCTGCATCCAGCTCGTCGAGCGCCCACCTTAACCTCATCTGGCATGTACCTCATGCAGTATCTCCGCTGCTACCACCACCGCCGAAGAAGACGTCTACCTTCGTCCGGCCAGCCAACATTACTAGGGTAGTCAGGCCCCTAAATGTTACCCCCATTTATACCCCAACTAGGGTACGCACTTGCCCATCGCTCGCAAGCGCAACACCCAAAACCCATAGCTCAATCTTAGAAGTAGCCAAGCCTAGCAACGTAGGCACCAGGAAACCCCGTGCAAGCAGCGACCACTCTTTCACAGTCGTCCAGGGGGAGAAGTACCTCGGCCTCACCCTCCAACTGCCATTCCCACTGAGGGTGAGCGATGAGGCAACATAGTGAGTGTAAGGAAGGTTGAAAACTTCTTGGGGGGGACTCTGAACAAAGGCCTGGAAGACTTCTAGAAGGTTGATGGTTTCTCGTTACGAAAGTGGTAGGTAGAGAGCTCCAACATTCGAGGTGCTAAGTATCAACTGGCATTTTGGAGCTGTGCACTCGCGTATACAGACGGCCGGATGTGGGTCCTTTGGCTGGTCTGGCTGCAGTTCCTCCCTTAGCGGTGCAGGTCGCATTCTCTCGAGGGAGGCTGGAAGTGCGGTTTTCCTTGTGTGCGGGTTGAGTCGCTGCCGTGAGCTTAGGGGCAAAACGCTGGGCTGCGTGACTGGCTTCTGTCGCATGCGGGGGTGATTACCGGACATGTTATGCCCGACGTAATCGCATAGAAAGCCTTGGCTGCCTTTCCTTGGGTGCCCCTTGTCTAGGAGTGTGCTGGTTGGCTCTGGAAGCAAGTCATCCTAGGTTCAAACCCCGCTCAGGGTGACGTGACGTGAAGATGAGGCAGTCGTATTTAATAATTATGCCTGTATGCACCAGTATGGCTGTCTTTCAGCGTTGTTTTCACTTCGGGTTTCACTCGGTGTGGAAAGTCCTGCATAAGGCCTTGCGTTGTGGATACGGCCACATGAATTTGCCATGGGGCACCATGGTGACTAGCTGTACCGCCCTGGCTGACCTTGGGAGAGGGTGTGGCAGGTGGAGGGGGGCACCTCCTTTGTTTGACTGGTCAAGGGTCAACTGTTGGGCTCATCTGGATCATCCTTGGCAGTGGTCAGATCGGGGCCACAAGGAACCGAGGTACAACTGGTCGTCCTCCTCAAGGGGCAGTGTTAGGGTGTCCATCAGAGGCAGGGACTTCTCTACTTTCCCTGCCCCTTCGGCACTGTTGGGCTCATCCTTCCGGGCTGAATGCCTTGCTGCAGTTGTCTCTCTAACGTCCGGCGTCGAGACGCTGCATGTCACCACGTCCTCCTGGGTGGACATGGTCAGGATCGCCGTCAGAGGTAGGGGTTCTTCGGGCTCCCCTACTTTATCGGAGCAGCAATGTTCACCTTCCTCCTGGATAGTGCTGGGAAACTGAGATTGTCTGTGGGGTTCCCTTTCCAAGGGGCTTCGCTACGATACTTCCGACCCGGTCAGGGTCATGCGGCCGTGTCTGGTGGCTACTTTCCTGACAAAGTCAGTCAGGGTTGAGGCCAGTGTCCTGTTGGATATCACTCCTTGGAGTGCTTGCTGTTAGTATCTCACCAGAGTAAGTGAGTGCTTCTTCGGTTAACGTTCGGAAGTAGGTAGGGGTTCCAGCTTGTCATTTGCTTCGGCAGAGTATAAAGCGCTACTTCTATGAGCTGAGGTTCTTCACGTTTGGATATTAGCTGGTTATGGCGACGTCAGGGTCTTCACTTATGGCGATTGGTCCCCAGTTCCTGCTGTGACTTGCGGCTCAGTGGGTGTCTCCCTACTGTCAGCCGTAGGAGGCAAATGCGTTCCGCCAGACTCTGTGGTGGGGTCGGAGAAGGGGTTGAGACATCTTGGTTACGTCCTCAGCTGATTTTCAGGCGTTCACAATCTCAGACACAAATGTGGCGCCACCCACAGTCTATCACACACTGCTGCTCTTGCAACCAAAACTGCACTTAGGGAGTGTGTAGGGGAGGGGCGAGGAGGAATAGCAGTAGGGGGCATTGCTTCCTCTCTTCACTTACCACCTTTTCGCTGGTCTAGGGCAACCTGCGCTTTAATGTTTCTGTCAGTTTCTCATGCACTCTCTACCAACTCGTCGACTGACTGCATATTGTGCAAATTTGGGAGCAGCATGCGTGTAATACTACGCACGCAGCTTTCCTCGTTTCCATCTGGGAATATCCTGTGGTAGATTTGCACCTTTCTCCTGATAAAGATCTCGGCCTCTTCCTCGGTGGCCTGGGTTCGACTGTGGAATTCCGTGTTAAGGTGCACCAACACTTCCTCATTTGAAAATTGGGTGGCAAGGCATGAACAAAGTTGCCCACATTATGTAATAAACTACCCATACTTATTCCACCAGTCTAACGCTTTCCCTTTTAACTGCTTCTGGATTTTAACACATTGTTTGGTTGGTACTCAGTTCTCACTAAATTCTGTCCCGCGCTCCTGCGTAAATGCTACCAGGTTCTCTTGGGGTCTTCCCGTGAATTCTGGTAGTTAGGGCCCGTCACTACCCCGGGTGGACGTCATGCTGTGGTGAGTGCCTGGGTTATTCGGATGGTATTCTGCCACTCGCTTGCACACCTCACACCTATACTCTGAGCCAGGTCTGGTGATGCTCTCGTCCAGCCTGCCAATGCACACGTAGTGAACTGTTTTCGCGCAAATAATGCAACAAAATGTGTTTTCGCCCTGTCCTGCGCAAACAAGCCAGCTACAATACGCAGTTTGACGGGTCAGACATTCATCACAACAGTAGTCCAGTTCTTCAGTATAATGCGGTTCGTCATTGCACCCTAAGCACAAGTAATGGAATCTATTTTGGCAGTGTGCGCAACTAATAAAATATACCCCTGCTCTTTTGCATGTGGGTATACTGCACCTTTCAGGTCAGTTTCCGTGGCCTCGTCCATTGTGGCAGCGGCAGCTTCGCCTTGGTCAGCAATGTTTAACTCGGACATGTCTCAGCAAGTAAAATTGAGTGCCACAGGGTGTTTACAGACTCCTCAAATCTGACTGGTTATTGGTTTGACTCCAGACTAGATTATCTGGGTTCTCGGAGTCGTACTGGCCTGGCTCTGCCTTATTTCACGACTAATAAAGCGGTGTGCCCACGTTGGGCGCCATTAACACACTTGACGCGTGACAGCGATTAAAATGGCAGCGACGTCACTGTCAGACAAGGGTTGTATAGTTCCAGACAGAGGCACTGGCTACTTACTGAGGGGAAGTTTGGATTATTTGCTGCCTATTGGTCACACTGCTGCGGTATAAGCTGGGGCGAGTAGCCCTTCGGCACGGCACAAAGTCAGGTGTGGTGTTAACGGCACCATGTACTGATGGTGTGGGCAAAGGCATTCTTTTACTTGCTGTGGGCGTCACTCGGGGTAGATCCTGGCTCGGCTGCTGCTGCTGGCTGGGCTGGTTGGCTCCCGCGATGGGCTGCTGGTCCTCGCAGGCCTGAAGTAAGGGCTGGCGATGCCCAGTGGTACTGGAAGCTCCAATCGTATGCGCACTACGAGTGGGTGTGGCTCTCCCGCGATCTTCTGGGATGGCTGGAAGAGGGAGCTAGGGGGAACTGGGAGGTGAGGCATCGCCAGTACTTAGACGGCGTGAGCTTGGTCCCGTGGGGAGGGGCTGCTGATGGCAGACGGCACTGGGTTGCAGAGCAACTGACAAGGTTTAGAGGCAGTAGTTGCCCTTTTAGCTCACCACCTTTCACCACTTCTATGGGTGAAGAGCATACGGGAAGATACTACGGTCTACCACACTCTCGCAGTCCTACACTTGTTTCAGTAAATAGGTTTCAAGACAGTCTCCTGCTTCTTCTTAGTAGGGTTGATGTCTACAAGGAAGGAAGCCACAATCACACTAGAATAAGTACTCTGGGTAAAGTAAGATGACATGTTTATTCCCCAGAGGAAAAGACATTGTCGCCCGTACTATCTCCTAGCTATCAATGATATGGCAAACTGCTGTAGAGCTCTCATGGTTAAAAAAGGGGCAGAAGCTACACCATACGTCACAGTATCGAGTTGGCATGTCCGGATTGGTAGTTGTGGATTCTCTTGCTACAGAATCACTTAATACGACTTGTCTTCTAAATCTATAAATACCTGGCGGTTTATCTTACAGATATCCGTGGTAAATACTACTGGATGAAGATGGAAATGAGTTATGATTTCAAATACATCTCTTTGTAGTTTCGGCCCAGCCATTAGCACATCATTGAGTGAGTTTCCAGATGTAGTAGGAGCAGAGGCATCAAATACAACCCGTAAATTTGTTGTCAAGCTTCTTTCCTTAATGAGACAATGATGAGAAATGTAATAGACTGTCTGTGACTACGAAACTGCCTCCAAACAGTGCATGTGCCCCAATGCCTCGTATTCCTTCAGGAATGCATTATATTCCCTTTTGATTTCTGGCTGGCTGCTGAGGGGAAGTTCTAAATGGTGTAGCCTGGTTACTGCCTGAAGATAGGAGTCGCTAAGGTCATAAGGATGCTTGAAGAGGAGTCTAACCACATATCCTCCTTCAGGGGTAAGGCTGTGCATCTGAACAAAGTGGTGTTCACACTCATCATCCTCTGGATTAACATGCTTTTCTGCAGGCAATTCCTCACATCCCCAAAACCTTCGTAGGGTATCTGTGAAATTCGGCTGTGCCGCAGTGGAAAAGGAGACTACACTATTGGTGGCAGCAACTGCTCCATGGTCAATCCTCCCCATAAGAACCCAGGCAAACACAGTATGCAGAGCAGTAGGAAATCCCTGTGGGGCTTGATGCCGCCCACCATCAACTAAGTATGGGTAAACATTTGCTTCCAACAGAATGTAAACTAGCCCAGGAATGTCAAAAGTAGGGTCGGACAGTTGCAAACCCTTGTATTCTCGCTGCACATCATAGGGCAACTGTACAGCAGGCAACTCTGATACATTGTCCTTTAAAACTAATGCTTCTGTTATAACACTGGGTTCAGTCCTCAACAAGGGCATCAAGGCGAGTGTCACCTTACCCCTGTTGGGATTAACAACTGAGTGGGCAAGCCAGACTACCGGAACCTGAGCCCTGCATCAACGCAATCCCAACCTCTGGACACACCTTTCCGAAATGAAGGACGATTGCGACCCTGAATCTAAATGAGCACGAAGTTGAACTAAGGCACCATTGGCATCCTTAATGCGAACCAAGACTGTCCCTAACACAACAGTACTTGAACAGTCACTGCGAGAGGTCACTAACTCCACGGTGGGTGGGACCTTGCTTGCTCCTCTGTCACAGTTGGCAACACTGAAGGGGTGGTTTTATCTTCTGGACCAGCTGTAGGGGCAGGGCTATGGAGGAGAGTATGATGATTTCTGTGGCAATACATGCATTTATTTCGTGAGGTACAATCCGTAACATGATGAGAACCTAAGTACTGAGAATGTTTCCTCGCACCACCTCTTGCCTTCCTTCTAATTATATTGCAAGAAATTCACAACTTTTATAAATGGAATGGGTTCCTTGACATGCAGCACATACATCTCTGCCAGAGGTGGCTATAAATGCACTCTTAGCACTTGAATCAGGCCCAGACACAGTACGTTTGATGACAGAACGTAACCCAGAGACGGTTGACGTGCCACGATGGCTGACAGCACAGTCTTGCAATGTAACTCAAGACTGTAGTAACTGAGGCATGGTGACATTCTTATGAGCCTGCTCAAATTGGTTACGTGTGTCCTGATAAAATTTTGGTAATACAATATTTAACAAAACAAAGCTCCACTCACCTACTGGAAATTTGAGAATCCTAATAGCACCCAGATTCTCCTTGAACACATCTACCATGTTACGTAGTTTCTCAGGTGCATTGACAAAACGTTTTGAAAGCTGCATAATGTTATCCCAGTATATTGTAACATTTCAGAAGAAATAGTATTAACCTGTTGTTTTCCTCCAACAAATTAGAAGGAAAAAAAAAAACTATTTACATTATCAATGATGAAATTTAAAAAATTCTTGCAGCAATTATAAACAGCTTATGTAGAAATTTTACGAAGAAGGCAAACACGTATTTGCCGACACCCTTATGGCTACGTACGCGGGCCGTAATTATTTAATAGAAGATTATGTTTGATCCTAAATAATTATAGTAGTAAAGCCAAGGGTGCTAACCACGCACGTTAAATTTTGTACTACTTAATCCATAAAAAATTCTCAATCTCAATCACGCATTCATTCTTGATGGTGGTTGTATTAGTTCTGTTAAAGAAAAACATTCGACTTAGAAATTAATCGTAATTTATGTTGTTACCTGCTCTCTGATTGGCTGTCGTCGGATGCCACATTTCTCCTCCAACCAGCAATGGCGAGACGAGAGCCAACCACGATACTTTTCTTTCGTTCACGTGATTTACAACATGCAATGCCTACTACTCTCTAGGGAATAAATTAACAAAAAACCTACAAATTATCTCTATGTCAACAAATGAGTAATATAACCAAAATTTACACTGCACTTAATTTAAATCAGATAATAAAACTTAATTTAAAAATTGTATTAATTGTAATTGTCAACAACCAAATATTCTGCAACCATACATAAATATAACACCTACAAAACATCAATGATACAGCATGGTGGCAATGGTTTGCACATCTTGATATAGCACGATTAGAGTTTCCCATACCAGTTCATAATTCTCAGCAGAAAGTGGAAGTGATTTTATTAAAAAGAAGAGTTGCCCTGATAACGATGTGAGCAGATACTGGTGTTTCTCAACCGCCAACAGCAAGCTGTTACTGTGAACAAGTAATGTAAACAAATCATAGAAACTCGTCCACTCGGTGACTATTTCCTTAAATGTTGGGAGCTGTAATTTTGTAAGCTTTAAATTGGAAGATTTTTCATGGTTGGACACATCACATCACTCTGTTCGAGTGACAGAGAGCATAGCAAAAATTTCCTGTATCCTGTAATATGCCACATCAAATCTTCCAATTCCCACTCGCTGGAGTCTGATTCTGCAACCGAATCAGTTTCAGGTACTTGTGCCGCTAGCAAGATTCTCTTCAAATTCACCTTTCATTTGTTGCAAGTCTCTGCACTGAGCCTGGAATAAACCTGCACGTCTTGAATCCGCTTCAACTTGTTCGGCTAGCGTAAGAAGTCTGTCTAATCTGCACTTTACTAGGCGCACCGAAATTGAACTTGTTTTTGAGCCATTATCCACAGTGTTTTATCCAATCACAACACACAAAATGAAGCAATATAACCGATAAACGATTCAACGAACACCAGAGTTCACCATTCTGCAATATGGTGGCGCATGCAATAAACAAACAAAAACGGTGGCAGTGAAAAATAACTACATGCACACAAAGGTAACCCAACAAAAAAATTAGAAGAACGAACTGTTTGCAAATAACTGTAAGCCCTGACACATAACCTAACAATTTATTTCATAAAAATACAAAATGATTGGGGAGGAGAAAGGGGAGAGACAGGGAGAGGGAGAAATGAGGGCGACAGGGAGAAGGGGGAGAGAGAAAAGAATAGGGAGAAGAAAGTAGAGGGAGAGGGTGATCAGGGTAGGGAGAGAGAGGTGAGAAGAAGGAAGAAAGGGAGAGGGAGGACATGATGTGAAAGAGGAGTAAGGTGGAGCGGGTAAGGGGAAGGTAGATAGGAGGGGTAGAGGGAAAT
>NQII01004866.1:107873-125550 GCA_002778355.1 Clitarchus hookeri
GGGGGTGGGAGAGGGGAGGAGTTATGATAGGAAAAGAGGGGAAGGGGAGAAAGTGGAAAGAGGGGAGAAAAGGGGAGCAGGAGAGGGGAGAATAGGGGAGCAGGAGAGAAGGAGAGGGGAGAAAAGGGGAACAGGAGAGAGGGAGAGGGGAGAAAGGGGAACAGGAGAGAGGGAGAGGGGAGAAAAGAGGAGCGGAAGAGAGGGGTGAAAGGGCAAAGGAAATGGAAGCACAGGGGAGAGAGGAGAGTGGTGGTCTAGAAGAAGAGTGTGGAGGGGAGCAGGAGAGGGGAGTGAAGAGAGGGGGATGAGAGAAAGTGGGAAAGGGTAGAGAGGGAGGGAAGGTAGAAGAGAAAGGAAGAGGTAGAGGTGGGAGAGAAAAAGAGATAGAAATTAAAAAAATTAATTACATATTAATTCAATATTTGTAATGATGCACATTAGTACTTAAATACTGGTTTTATATTTTATTTGTCACTTCAATGCATAATTCCACAATCAGTTCTGTGTTTTTTTTTGTATGTGGATATATTATTGTTTGGATGAACATGAAAACATATAACATACAAAACTGCCTTTTGCAAGGTAGTGTCTTTGCTTCCTGTAACTGGACATATTTTGAATTTCTTAAGCATCCAACCATATTAGAGTTGCACCTGACATATTACATAAGAGTTGCACCTGGCATACTGCATAAGAGTTGCACCTAGCATATTGCGTATGAGTTGCACCTCGCAAACGAGTCATACCGTATTTTATCGCATATAAGTCGCACATTTTATTAAAAAAATTTTATTGAAAACTTGGGGTGCGACTTATAAGTGAGAAAAATTCCTCCAGCCCCGCACTAACTTTTCATTTACTCCGAATTCACGACCCGTGGCTCTGGCTTTTAACATAAATCGTTAGAAATACTTGAATTATATGAAAAGGAAGCTCTATAAAATTTTTGTCGTAAAAATATTACTTCAAATTAAATTACATGTTTATAAGTTATTTCTTTTTTCCAATAAATATATAAACTCCGGCAGTCAAGGCTGCATCTCGAGCGCTATATCAGAACATTCCACACGAACTACGTCCAACAAACTTGCTGCGCGCTGTGTCTGCGCTGTACGCTTGGCAACACCGCTTGCTTGCAAGGACAGCTGCCACACGACCTTCACCAAGGTCGCGTGCATCAGCTACCCGTGGCGCAGGCCGTGTTTAACAGGATTTGCAACAAGGATGAGCACAACCTATTAACGATAAATATTATTTTTTTTAAACACCCCTTGAAAATAATGGTGCGACCTATATGCGCAGGCGACGTATATGCGATAAAATACGGTACTCCATTTTTTCACACTTAGAATTGGCATCAAATGTGCAACTCATATGTGAGTAAATACGTAATTTGTATAGACTGCTTTTATGCAATTGTCTCTAATATCAGTCAACGCTCCAATGTATCAAAATATCGGCAATAATGGCACTTGCTAATCTAGATCACACAGCTCTATTAACTTCAACATATCTCAGTAACAGTAAAACTTGGTCAGAGGGAGTCTAGAAACATTTTAAAACACTTCTCTGCATGTGTATGCCACACATGCATAAACAGACATGACAAGCTCACCTCAGTCCTAGAAACGTGACTTTGACAGATTTAGTAACATAAATGCATTTCTAATGTTGCCACTATAAAAGTAACGTGGTTACTGCACATCTAACAAGTGCTCTTGACCACATGTTTACCCTACAGTTCTGCTATGCACACTTGTTGATAAATGATAATATTCTATCACATAATCAAGCAGTCAATACAGTTCAAATTGCTTTTGTAAAATAGAAGTTTACTACACGGAAACATCTTTACTAAAAACCTAGAGGGATCTAAATTTTTGCAGTTTGTAATAATGAGGTTTATATTAGCAGGTGTTTGCTATAATTATTAAAAATTCAAATAATTAAAATGTTGACTCCGTGATTCAGCATTTTGGAAAATACAACATTCTTATTAGCAGCATGATTTCTTTTTACCAGTGGATTTAGCATTACACCGTAATACAAATTAACAAATATTTTGCATTAAGTATGCAAATTAATTTTAAATTCCCTATCTCATCCAAAGCGTAAAGAAGACCAAATTTTATTAAATAGGTTTTTAATGATGAAGTTTCACTGTAAAGGCCATTCATAGTTACCGTATACAACACGACCTGTGCCACCGCTGATGCACGCGACCTTGGCGAAGGTCGTGTAGCAGCTATGTCCTTGCAAGCAAACGGTGTTGCCAAGCGTAGCACAGGCCTACAACGCAGTCATAGTGCGCCACAAGTTTATTGGACGTAGTTGGTTTGGAATGTACAGATATAGCGGTCGAGACGCAGCCTTGACTGCCAGAGTTTATATATTTACTGGAAAAAACAAATAACTTATAAATATGTAAATTAACTTTAAGTGATATTTTTATGATAAAATTTTTATCGAGCTTTTCTTTTATATATATTTTGAGTATTTCTAATGATGTATGTAAATAGCAAAAATCTAACCATTATTTCTGCAGTTTATCTTTGAAAGTTTTAAATAAACGTGCAAAATATAGAAAGCCATTTGAATATTTCTGTTACGTAATTCCCTTCGCAATCCTCAACAGAAAAAGAAATTTTAAAAGAATCAAATGAAATAAAAAGAATTGATTCTTGCCATGCTGTAACATACCATTGATTATTCTCGAAAGCTTTCTGTGAAATGCACAGATATAGCAGCACATTAGCGTTGGTTCTTGGGTACCAAATGTTAGTCTTGACTTACAGGTATTTCTCTTATATCGTCTTTGCGCCGCACATATTGTTGTTTTGATGTTGTGGCAGTGAAGAAGTGCCACAGAGTTTCATGATGGAAAAGCGAAGTACCTACACCACAGGTTTCAAAATGAAAGTGATTTTGTTTGATGAAGAGTTTGGAAATCAAGCCGCGGGCCGTGAATTCGGAGTAAATGAAAAGTTAGTGCAGGGCTGGAGGTTTTCTAACTTATAGGTCGCACCCCTAGTTTTCAATAAAATTTTTTCAATAACACGTGCAACTTATATGCAATAAAATACTGTATTTTCGCACTTTTTGAAATAAAAATTTTAAGACTGTCATTGTTTCTATCTGCATATATTTTAATGACCAGCAAGCTGACTGCAATGCACTCAGTAAAGTTGGTAACGATGGAAGAAAGTAGTGCCAAGTCTTAAAGTTGAAGTAAAATTTTTAGAAAAACTTTCATAAATACTAAAATGATTTATTTTGCATTATTTTAATTCACGTGTAAGAATTAGAGAAGTTGTAAAATATTCACTTTTGTAATAGTTTTACAGATTCCTGAAAAAGTGTTCCAGCCCATGGCAATGTTAATCTTACTTATAATGGAAGAATATACAATGTGGATACAAGTACATCTTAAGCAGGGCTTTCAGAAGTACTCAATTTACGAGTATCCTACATTGCAATGGAAGGAGCTGGCAGGCAAGCTAGGTGGGAGGGAAGGTTGTCTCTCACCCCAGGGTGGCACGCGGCTCGTCTTGCTGTTTAGGTACTTCTGGCGGTACTTGGCCAGCTTGCGCTGGATGCGCAGCTGCTCTGCCGAGTTGCTGTGCCCATCCTGCTGGAAGTCCAGTTGCCGCTGCCTTGTGCGCAGCTGCAGGGCAAGCCAGTTCCGACGCCGCCGCCTGCAACCCAATCCCCATCCAGCATTCGCTGTCAAGTCCACAAGACACAATTCATACTCCTATACATGATGCTATTTAAAAGATACAAAACAACATATTCTGATTTAAAATATTTTTGCTGACCTAAGAAAAATTACTTACTAATGCTTTGGAAAAGAAATGCACCTAGATGTAGAAGACTGAACTGCCCCACAAAACTCATGACCCTTTCTTCAATAGTTAAAACAAATCTTTCCCACATCAACATGTTGACCCCCTACCCAAAAAAAAATTCTCTACAAGCTCGTCTGGAGAAAATACAGATCTCTGGCTGGCCTAGTGATATACAATACACAACCCACTAGCTTAGTGGTTCTCAAACTTTAATTTACCAAGGGCTACTAGACGCAGACTGTCAATCTAACACAAACCACTTCGTTGGCACCTCTTCCTTTCATGCAAATAGAAAAATGTAGGAGTAATGATTTAACTGCTCATCAAAATGAATTACCAGAATGAAAACTTGACATTAAAGTATTGAATTGTATAAAAGGTCAAATAAACTAATAAAATTAATTTCGCAGATTGTAATGACGCAATGTTCTTAATTTTTCGGGACACGGGTGTAAAATTCTTTCGTGTGTTTGAAGCTTTGACAAGCTTTGTAATATTTTTATCCGGTTTCAGTTTAAAGCAGTGGTGGCTCGTTTCCCGTGGTAGTTTGTTTATCCGCCAGACGTGTGCTTTTGTAGGTTATCAGGCGGACGTCTGCTGTTTACGTTTTATCAGGAGGACGATTACAGTTTTTGTTTCGAACGTTGGAGTTTTTTGGGAAGCGTCAGCATTATTTAGCTGTTTTCAGGCTGCGTCGTACAAATTTCGTACGAGAAATTCGTTTCTGTTGACGGCGCAGTCGTAGTGTCGATAACGTTGTGGAGAGCGTGCGTGGCCAGATGCTTATCTCAGGAGAGGGGGGCGAGAGGCAGAACAAAAGACGCGTCTGTCTGTCGCTCTTCCATCAGTTTTGTCAGTCGTCGGAAGGAGTCAGGGGCGAGGGCCGTTAGAAGTCACTTCAAGTCAGACGCCCTTCAGAGCAGCGGTACAATGCTCGCTTAGGTCGCATCGGGCGCGACGCTAAACCCCCACATCGGCCACTAAACTTTATTATTTTAATTCTCTGCCGGTGTGGGAGGTAGCCGCATTTTAAGTTTCTTTGGGTCAGTTTTTTTAAGAACATAATTAAGTAAACAACTGTGGCTCCGTTCTGAACATTTATATTTATCTATGAGAGGTTCGTACTCTGCATACTGGAACTTCGTTTGTGAACTGTGTTGCTAAATGTTAAATAAAGTATAGAACAAACTAACTTGGAACTTGAACTTTATTTCATAATTACACGGCGTCCATTCACTGAGTCTCATGTTTCTACCTTGAGCTAGTTGAGGCAACGTAAACATCGGCCAGATAACAAGGCCAGAACGTTACAAGATGGCGCCCAACTGTGAGGCTGTAATATAATAAATATGGCTTAACGAGCTGCGGCCGGCAACATTACAAGATCATTTACGACATAGCCACGGACCACCACTGGTTCATGGACCACACTTTGAGAACCACTGCCCCAACTTCCCTGAATGCTAATGCTCAAAACCACACTAACTTACTTCATCAGCATTTTGTCTGTGTGCATTTTGCAGTGTGCGTAGAATGGATCTGCCTGGTCTACTTCCTCCGAGTGAGTCTCCGACAGAAGTCCCTCCCTCTGGGCACTGAAAGTAACACAAATTTTTAACAAAACACAGTTTGGATAAGTTTCATTCTTTAATTCTTCATTACCACCTCTTCTTCCATCCATTTCTAACTATATCAATTACAAAAATTAATTTTTCTTTTCAAATACGTTGTTTTTTACTACCATGTAATTTTTACACTATACACAGTAATTGGATTCTGTACCATTTTTTTCACGTTCAAATGTTTGCTACATATGAAGAAAGGCAAGGCAACTCACCAGGTGACGTGGAAGTAGGTGCGGCACATGCCGGCATCGCAGCCGATGCAGACACCAGTGCGTGCAAAGCGTTCGTCCTCGCAGAGGCAACACGTCTTGGCCCCCCACTTGCTGTATGGCATCTCAAAGAGTGTCACACTCGACAGCTTGTCCACCTCACCGAAGGCGACGCCCGGGATGTAGAGAGCACACACCAGGTGCACCCATTTGCCCACATCCGTCTCCTTGAAGATGCCCCCTAGACAGATACACACATGCACATCTCTAGGCAGACGTCAGCAAGGGGCATACCCAAGAGGGGGACATGAGAGTTGTAACCCTCCAACTGCCATTTCAGGTTGTCAACAATTAATATTAAAATAATTAATAAGTCATTAATTGCAATAAAAATATGTTAATACTCTAAACTATCAAGCAATTTATTATAGTGTGTGGTGATTTTTCTCCTTGGATTTGTCCCAGTTAACACATACATCAATACCAGTGATGCCAGTTTATGTGACCCACCCTTGAGAAATTTCTGGCTACACCATTGCTGTCGACACTGTACTCACCTCGTGCCAACTTTCAATGTCCAGGTTAACACAATTCATAGTTGTGAGCAGTTTTTTTAATTCAACATTGTAAAATTTTTATTCATATTTGAATTGTTTTAGTATAAATACTGACTGGCAAACAGACAGTAATGTTCGAAACAAAATTTTGCAAAATTGTTGTTTGATACTTGTTCTTACAAATTATGGGGTATAAAGAGGCATCCTATAAGCAAATACAGTTAAACACTTTTCAGTAGTCTCCTTTCAAAAAAATTTCCTGCTTAATAAGTTAACATCATTTTTCACCTGGTATATAAACACCAAAGTAACTTAACCCTCTTAAGAAGTTTTCCTAAATTTTTCAGTCCCTTCAGAAACTTAAGAAAATATTGCTCTATTTATGTTAACATCAATTTCACACTTGCAGACAACCGATGGTAGTGTCAGTGCCACAGGTGTCAAAAAGATAAATACTAGGGGAAAAAAACTGAAGTTAGGAGCACTTTTGCAAGTGATCAATGAACTGAAAACCAAAATATACAATAATCATGAACTTTACCTAACTGAAGACTACATCTGAAAGAGTTTTCAGCTTTGACTTTACTGTCACCAAGGTCAGGTAAGAAGTTCCCAGTAGTGCTACCGGTAATGATGAGTTTTTCGGTGAGCCCCACCATCCAAGAAAACTATTTAATATTGATATTTAAACTCCAGCATAAAGGTGGAGGAAATACCAATTAAAATGAGATTGTTTCCTTAAACTCGGCAGACCAATGCTTCGGCATATAAAGGAATGTTACATCTCGCTCAATTTCTATACTTTCCCTGAATTCCAAACACTTTTTTTATGAAAAGAAAGCACACTTCAAATGACTTTGGAATTCAACTTCTATGACATGGTGCATGTCAGTAACACTATTTTGAATACTACAATATAAGAAAAATATGTCTTCTCAAATTACAAAACATATGATATTTTACAGACACCCTTCATGGCAACTACACAGCATCCCGAGAGGAGGTGCGGTCGCACTCACCAGAGTTGGGGCACAGCTCGCAGGTGGGGTCTGTGACGCCAGCGCGGCATGCTTCGCAGAACCACGGCTCCGTGCTGCACGAAGACACTGTGCTGGAGACACTCGCCGTGTCTGACACACCATAGCAACCTGCGCCAGCACAACATACATGCATCACACACCCAGCCGCATTGCCATCACTGACCACTGAGACAATTCCCAGCAGCAGAGTGATGCATACCAGAGCCCGAAGAATAGGCAGAATACTTGCCTCCCACCTCAGAGTATACGACTCAAGTCACTGCCAGATTCTCATAGATGGGAGACAATGTGCACATTACCACTGTTTGGTGGATTTTCTCTGAGGTATTCCTGTTTCCTCAACATTGTATTTCATCGCTCCTCAATTCTCACTTTTCATTTTCTCCACCCTGTCCAAGCTAAAAAAATCTACTGCTAGGTTCTATCCATGTGTGTATGCGCACTTGCATAAACCCTATGTATATTTTTATCCCTTATCTCTATCTCTGTGTATTTTTATGGATACTATGTCAATTCATCTTCCTCTTGATCTTCTACTTTCATCCAGCCTCAACCTCTCCCCTTCCCTACCCAACACACACACTCACACAGAATTTCCCAATTTTAAGACTTCTGTATTTTTTTCTCTGTGGTCTCTTGAAGAATGATTTTACTGCACATATTTCCTTTTCAGGTGGCAAAAGGTAGAAGGGATGGGTTGGTTCCACTTTTTTACCAGTCCTCTGTTCAGTTGCTTTGGGTTCTTAACAATTGGCCCTTATTGGTTCTCTGCTTAATTTTACTATCAAAAGTGTAAGAAACACCTACAACTTTTCAAATATTTGGCTTACCTGTGATCTGTAAATTTGCAAGAGATAAAATGGTACGTCCCATTTTCAACAAAAATTTTACATAGAGTTCATTTTCACTCTAAACAGCACAATACTGCCACAGTTTGAAAGCCATTATTTGCTTTTTCTTTCAGAAATAAAAGTAATATCTCATCACAATAATGTACTACATTTTTGATACTGCAGCACGTGACTGTAGAGAGAAATGTTTATGATTGTTCATTTTATTTTTATATGTATAAAGTGTAATAAATGTTTCTTTTATTTTCAGGAATTGTACTATATTTTATTTGTAAATCTGTACTATCTCTTGTCCTTTGTTTTAGCTTTTAAGTATTCTAAAAATTTTGGACTCTCATAATTTTTAAACTTTTGAAAGATTTAAATGTTATTTTGCATTTGTGTATTTTTATTACTTTATTTGATATGGGTTTATGATTATGTTTTAGTTAAAGTTTTAAATGTTAATCAGAGTTTATGTGCTGAAAACTGAATCACAATGTAAATAACCTTTATTTTACTGTATCACTGACTACATTTTTAAAAGAATATTGCGACTCTAATTCAAATTTTTGAGCTGTACCATTTATGGATTGCTTTCGTATAAAAATAATCTGTTAAATATTTTCAAGAAACCATATACCTCATGAAATTCTACGATAACATAATCGATCGCCACGCTGTTTTGCCAGCTACAAGCGTAATCTGCTAGATAGCAGTGCTGTTACTCCAATGTACAGTTGCTGCACTTACTGCTAGATGGCTGTGCTGTTACTCCACATGCAGTTGCTAGGTTTTTCGCTAGATAGCAGTGCTGTTCATTACAGCGCATCGCACTGCTGTTTCCGCAAAGACACATTTGCCAGATTGGCCACCACAGAGATTTTCATTGTTTTGTGGAGAATGTCTTTCACTCTCCGGAGCATGAATGCAAAATGTTTTGTTACAAAATTATACTACGAAAAACAATATTTCACGTTTTGCATATGATTCCATTTGTAGAACATGTAACTTATGTGACCAATCTCATGTAGTACGTACACCTCACTTAACTCGTTTTATTCAGGACCTGCACAGAATTTTTTTGGAAGTTATCTACGCAATTTAAAAATTGGAATTTAATATTTTTATTTATTAAGATATGTATTACGAATGGCACAGCCATAGCAACTAAAAATAATAAAATTACTCAAGTAAATAGTACAGTTTTACTAATCACTTTTTTTCAGGCCAAAAAATTGATGGTACTTAATTCCAAGCTGCACCCTTATTTTTTTTTAATATGCAGCTTGTAACAGAGCAAATACAGTAATTAATCCACTTTTATAACTAAATTGGATGTGAATAAAATTAATTAATAATATCTGTAAACATTGTTAATAACTTTTATTACATACAATCAGAATAATTATATTAATAATTGTTATGGCTTGATAATTTTTTTTTTTTTGCAAAAAACATTTTCTGAAGCATCTAGAATGGAAATAGCCTTTAAGTTAAATTAAAACATACTTTTATCAGTTATTTGAACACATAAATTCCAGTAAAACATTTTTCAGTATTACAAAATATATGCTTTCTTCTTCGGTGGCTGAGCGGTTAGCCTGCTCGCCTCCCACCTAGGTAAACCGGGTTCAATCCCCGGCCGGATCACTCCTGGATTGCGCCGGACAATGCCGCTGGTCAGCGGGTTTTCTTAGGGATCTCCCATTTCTCCCCCTCTTCATTCCGGCGCTGATCCATACTCACCTCAATCACCATTGGCTCTTCAAGACCTCGCTGTTAAGAGCCGCCCAAATCTCTTCACTCACTCACTCTTCCATATGCAACTTAAATTGTACTTTTCTGACAATTTCGGCAGTGCATGTACTACTTGTTAATGAGGTCTGCGTGTTGCAGTCAGTGCTGAGCTCTGTTTGAAACTACTCTACTACAGTAATTTGGAATTCTCCACATTCAGATTAACCCCCCCCCCCCTTCCCAATTACTTTTACCACATTATAGTGTAATCTATATCCCGCTGCTAGGTTCACCATGAACTTCCATTCCCATGTCTAAAGGAAGCATCATTAAAAATGTTCAACATATATCAAATTGCTTTAGGGTACATGTGTATGTAAACTTTGTAAGTTTAGTGTCATAGCTGAGATATGCAGTATCATCTACTCAAACACAGTGGTGTTACCTTCATGAACGGTGACTCCACAACCGTCGCACTCTACAATTTCATTGGCATCGTCACTGCGATCGCCCAGGCATCCGCAACAGATAAGGACCTTTGCAGCATCTTTCATGTTCAGCTGAGCAGTGTTCATTCACATGCAAAAAAACAGTATGAAATATGTATGTACTACTTGTACGTATGGAGTGTTACAATCTATGCTGCAATGTTGTCATATCAATCATATTTACCAGAACAGCATCCTTAGTAAGTACTACAAATAATAAATATACATTGACCTTTTACAATATGACAATACCATATACCCTATTGGNGAAACAGTATGAAATATGTATGTACTACTTGTACGTATGGAGTGTTACAATTTATGCTGCAATATTGTCATATCAATCATATTTACCAGAATAGCATCCTTAGTAAGTACTACAAATAATAAATATACATTGACCTTTTACAATATGACAATACCATATACCCTATTGGGCAAAAAAGTATTCCTGTATTTTCGTATAGAGCAAAAGAGATTTTAAAAATTCCACCATCATACAAATTTGAGCAAGGCTTCGGTGAAGACTACACTCATATCTGGACATTATAGAGACAAGCCGAGTGAAATAATTGTATGGATGCAAGCTAAAGTATACTTTAAACTTTTTTTTACTGAGCTGAATTAAGGGCTACTAAGAGATCCGCCTTACTAAACACAGCCTATAAACTTGGTATAATTTGCTTTCATGCAAGGTTAAGTTGAACAAACCAATGAAAGCAGCTCTGTTAACTGCTAAAACTGTGGATGTAGTCAGCAGCAAATATATATATATATATATATATCACTAATTATGGTCCCACTTTCTAATTAATGTAGGCCAACTGCAACTAAAACGAGACCATAAAGCTTAATGAAATCACCATTACCACATTTAGAGCAAAATTGAACTGCTTAGAGGAAAATAACTTCGACTTGCTAAGTCATATCAAGTTAAATGGCCAGCTTGCACTTAATAATGTTTTTTGCAGACAAAGCCTTTCAATCAGTAAACCAAGTCCTTATCATTGCATGTGAGAAGCAACAAAAATACAGTCAACTTGAGTTAGTTTCCAAAATGCCACAAATGAAATAACAATCCACAACATTCTATGAAGATGAGTGACAAACTGATGAACCAGCATGGCACTTGTGTGCACAAATAACTGATTGTACAAATGTGTCTAAGAGATTGAGAGGTCACTTAAGGGTTCTGCATGCCTGCATCGATGTTACGTGTTCAAGGCATCTATGTGAGCTATACAGCCAACTATTACTCACTAACCACTTGCTTCATCACCTCTACACGCAAGGTGCTCAACTAGCGCGCAGTCTTTCCTTCCGAGATTCGCCTGAATGTGACTTTACACAGTGACCCTGTTTATAAGGCATGATATTGAAGATCAACATGTAATTGATGTCTGAAGACAACTCTCTGCATAGAAAATTTAGCAGCTGAAACTGATTCTGAAAACATCCTTTCTAACCTTTTTCATGCTCAAAATAATAATCTTTGGAGTTTAAATGAGAACTTGAAACATGTCTTTGGGCATGAATAGTTTCTTAAGTACTGTTCGTGTTTAGAACTTAAATACTTTTGGTGTTTAGACACCCCAAAAAAAGCATTTTTGAATCATGTGTTTTCTATCAAACCTCTTAAACACACTTCATGTCAGTCAGGCAGGACCCTTAAAATAAAAACTTTGGTGCCTGTGGAGTTAAAAATGAGACAGAAATGGAGAGCAACATAATGCATGGGCAAGGGGAATGGGAGCACCTTGAGAATACCTGACAATCAACGGAAACATCTGCCACGTTTCCTACACGCAAAAATTAGGAGAGACTCCAATGGGAATCAAAACCAGACTTGGTGGGAGGCAAAGCCAGATTGCTGGCCACATGACAGTCTGATGCGTCCCCCATCATCCAAACATAATTACCCACTGTTTCCGCTAATGTGCACGTGGACTGTATTTTTACTAAATCCAAATGAAAACAACAACATGAGCCATAGTATGACTTACCAATATAGTTGATAGTTCAAATAGAAAGTCCAAAGTAAGTCACAGTCTCACAAATATGCACACATACTGCACCACAGTTGTTCACACACAATAAACCACACACCTCAAGAAAGTTTTGCCACATCACAATTTGTGAATTACCATACTAGGATGGTCATGGTGCAACAGAAAGAATGGAATGAAAATACACACCATCTGTACAGAATACTACGCCAGACTTGACAAATGTATTTGAGTAATGCACATATTATCCCAATGAGCATCCATCATGAGCAACAAATTACAGGCAGTGCAATACTTGTTTTGAGGGTGTGTATACACATACCCAAACATTACACAATTTGTGGGTGACAGCTGGGATCTCACCTGGCGCTCGGCATTCGCCTGCCTCTGCTTGGCCTGCTGAATGACGTCCCCGATGGTCATTCCGTGCTGCAAGCGAGACTTGTGCTTCGCCGAGGGCATCTCCTCATCGCTGCCCTCAGACTCTTCCTCGTTGTCCTCGCCTTCTCCACTGCCGCCCTCATTGTCTGCTCGCATGAGTTACAGTCCACAAGGCAGTTAGTTACACATCACAACTCAGATAAGATTTGGTCTGTTCACAGTTAACTGAGCACTTTTGAAATCAATCTTGAATAATGCCACTGCCCTTACATGTAAATATTTTGATTGGCATACTGACTCACACGTGCCCAGTAAAGTTGGTAGGAATGGAGGGATTAGTTCCATGTCTTGACATTAAGTGTTAGGTTAGTATTAATGAAAATTGAAATGATTTCTTTTGTTTTCTGTTATTTTTTTCAATGCAGATAAATGTAAGAATTAGCAAATTTGTAAATACTTACTTTTGTAATAATATTGTTCACTTGACTGACACATGAATAAAATGATCATGCCCATGGCACTGTATATTTGACATATGGTGGAAGAATGCATAATTAGTATACAAGTAAATCTGAAGCAGGGCTTTCAAAAGTGCTCAGTTTACAGCCTATACCTGTTTTCTGTTAAGAAATTCACATGCAGATTAACCTATATACACGAATGCAGCCTTCCTTCGGATACCAGCTGCATGTGGCCATGAGAAGATATTCTTTTACAGAGTTGGGTCAAACAAAATTAGGTTATTGCGATACTGAAAGTCTGCAATTCAGGGGCAGATATCTAAGATGCAGTGGAACCCTTTCAATTTAACCCAGTTTTTTTGTTGCCATACATGTTCATACAGCAAAAAACTCCTTTTTTATACGCTTTCCTGCATTTCACACTAATTTTTTCTGGTTCATTAAGAGGTGTAAAAAAAGAGTTTTAATGTAGTTCTACCACAAAAACGGATCTGATCATAAGTATATGAGAGAAAAAGAGGGGGGAGGGGGAGGAATTAGTTACGGAATTTATATGCAAAAGAAAACAGGTGTCCCTACTCACAAAAGATAGTGGATGCCTTGTCACTGCTATGGACCTGACCTGTATTACACACAAGATCAGTGACATGACATACAGATATTGCAAACAATATAATAAACTGTAGAATATCTTGACTTCAGCAACAATCCAGAATAATGATCTGACTGGGAACAGAATCAGGAAATTTATCTACCCACTGGAACCACAATGCTATCTATATTTCAGCTAATTTTCAATTAACGTCACCATATTTACCCAAATACAGCACATTCTCTACTTGAAAACAATTTTGTATTTAGGACAAACTCAAATACAGGGTTACCCCTTGAATTTCAATTTGATCTACATGAAAAATCAATTTCGCCATAAACAATTTTGACTTTTTCCCCCAGAATTGTCTCATCAAAGACTAAAATGCAGATGTAATGTATACAGATAATTCAATGTTATTTACACCCTAATGTTCGACATATCTGGTTATTAGTTATAATTTTTCTTAAATCTGAATAATTCTTATTTTAAAACAGTTTAGTATGGATCCACCTACATTTACAGTCACTAATTTAATCTCTATTTACATTTAACTTCACATCTGTCACATATTTATTTCTGATTATGTTATTATCATTGTGATCTCAAATTTGTATTTAATTTAACTGCTGTGCATTTTTCTGAACAGAAACTGGTGTAAATTTATTGAAATCAGTATTATTATAGCTTTGTATATGATTTTTAAAAAATGCAATCTCTTTGTCAAGGTGCTTATTACAAATTTAAATTTTTTCGCTGTGTACATTATTGCAAACCCCCCCCCCAATTGAATAAAGACAAATATGTTTACAGTCGTCGCAGATTTGCAGCATTCAGTCAGTTAGTATATAATTTATAGAACGAAAAAGAATGCAATTGAGTTGTAATCATAATGGACATGAAAGAAGAGACCCCAATGTGCTGGAAATGTAACCTTAAATTCCTGCAAACAAGAAAAGAAGACTTCAGTTTGACCTACATGTCTGTATATTTTAAGCCCAAAATTATTTTTGTTGTTTATCAATAATTGATGTTCCAAGTTGAAACTGTGAAACAAAAATTATGAAAATTTTGTTGTTAGGTAAAACCCAGAAGCTTACAAGTCTTTAAATACCCTGAGCTAAGCAGATGTAACTCTGCTTTACTGCTTATAAAGATTTAGAGATTTAGTACATATATAAGAATTTTAAATATTTGTTTTGTTGAATATTTCCTTACGAATATTTTTAAATCACCTACATCAACTTGCCATCAATTTGTCTTTAATTTGCAATTGTACTCCAAGTGGAAAACCCCATCAAACATAAATTTCCGTTTTCAAGGGCCGCACCATTCTATAAGGATACATCCAATAGTAATAAATAATATTTGCAATATGCGCCTTTCCAGCTTAATAAAATCCAGGATTAAGTAGATTCCTGATAAGGGAATATTATCTATAAGAACTTAACATAGTGACCTCTTAGGAAATAACTTATGAGTATACAATGACATGGTTTGGCAAGGAGAAATCACACAAATGAAGAAACAGTAATTACATAAATCTGTGACATTAAGATACTAAATTAATTAATTAAAATTCAGAAAAATAGTGACAGATAATCAAAATAAAATAATAATAAAATTTTTACCATTATTTTTAATGTAAACAGACAAGACAATATTAAACTGACAAATGTAAACATTGAAATTAAATCATAATATTTACCAATAGAAATATCAACGTGAAATGCAAAAAAATTGCTATTTTTTTTACATCCTTATATTGGCTCTCAATTTGCCAATATAATGGCCCAATATCATTCAATCAGTAATGTTTTTTCCAAACTGTGCTTAAATAAATATTTTTGCATAGTTGATTATGTCTTTATTACACAGAAACTCCATCAGGGGAATTGTAGTACACATTTAGAAGGTATGTATGTAAACAAGACAAGAGCTAGCCGAGTGTTGAGGCTGTATGGTCCTGAGAAATACTGGCAAAACAGCTGTTTAGTGTTGGTACTCGTCAACCGGCCAGCATGTGCTCTCTGCCCCACTGTCCTCCTTGGCTTAAAACCACTAGTATATCTGAGACATGGACAAGTGAGCAAACTGAGAAGCTTGCTCAGTTTCTACTCCCTGTCTGCTGTGTATCCTTCAAGAGACCTTGTTACTTGTATCCATTGTTAGTTGGCAATGTAGATTTAATACTTACATATGTATGTGTTGATTGCGTGCCAATTCTTACTGCAATGCACAAACAATAAAAAGTACATGATTCCAATGGCCATAATTACTGGGAGTACTCCATAATGTATACATTAAAATACATGCAATTATGGGCGGGACATTATTTCATCAGAGATTCATCTCTAAAGTATTCTGCTGTCAACTGGCTGCAACTATGAATGTAAAAAACTTGTAATGATGCAATATTATTAAATATCAAGGTTCTAGCAGCGGTTCATTTTCTTTCGTTTAGCGGGATTTCATAATATTTTATCGGTATTGAAATTAAAGCAGTGGCAGTTCGTTTATCAGGCATCTGTTTGCCGTTTCAGAAAATCTTAGTTTTTGTTATGCATCCGCATTAGTGATATAAGCTTTCCGAACTGTGTCAACAGTTTTGTGTTCTAGAAGGTTTGGATTATCTTTTACCTACGACGCAGTTCGGATAGCGTGCTTGACACACGCTATGATACTCTGAGGAGAGGGGGGTGGATAGGTACGCTGCGACAAATACTCATGTGCATATCGCCGTTTAGCAGTCGACACTCAGGGCTCCAGCAGTAGACTCTCAGTGCTCGAGCGGTAGACAACCGACGAGCAGTTGATAGCCGGCACTCGCAGTGGACGCGTCGGGCGTGGCACATAACCCCCACACCGGCAAATTTGAACTTGCTCGTTTATTTCTCCGCCGATGTGGGAGGTCGCTGCCTCTGTTTTTCTCCTTGCAAGGAAAGTTTTCGAGACGTAAATAAATAATTAAACTACTGTGGGGCAGCTCTCTGTTTATTTGCCTGTAAACCAATTCGTACTTTGCATACCTGACGATTGTATGTGAATTGTTTCATCGGAATGATAAATAAGAGGACAGAGTAATAAACAAACATTGGACTTTATTTATGTTTATTGGTGCCTTTAAAGTTTCATATAACTACCTACTAAGCTAACCGAGTTGTAATTTCCATTTGTCATACCCAGACGTGGAATGCTACAAATATGGTGGCCCTAACGCAAGGCTGCATCATTAAAAACTCAATGTATAAGGCCAATAGATTTTTGCAAGCACACAGTTTTTTCAACTGTACAAATATCATATCACAATACAGCAAGTACTGCTGTTAAATTGTTTCAAACTGTGCTGCCTTACAACCACCTTAATTTCACACTGGTGGCATGATCATTGCAGGATAAAAAAAGTGACTAATACATCTTTTATACCAACTTGCCACCTTCATTAAATATTTCACACTTTCATAACTGATTACTCCAAATAAGAATACCTTTTCCGTCATCTTCAGAGTCCAGGGAATCATCATCGTCATCAGACTCCTCGCAATGATCCTCTATGCGGAAGTCGCTGTCATCTGAACTTTCCCCCAAGTCGAAGTCCAGGAGGGACTGCTGGGCAGGTCCCACTGGTTTCACGCGCCGCTTCTTTGGGTCACGTTCAACTGCCAAAGTCAACACAATTCGTCAGTCACACTTCAAAGTTCTGTGCACAGATTTGCAACAAGTATACTGATTCTTCAATAATTTTTGTGATCTGTGTTGCAAATCATCCATAGAAAAGGCAGATTTTGTTTATATTAATAAAAGGTTTTCCTGACTACATTTTGGGTGTCAATGCTTTTGTATGCTGTACACTGGAAGATTGTGTTTATACAAGTTAACTGAATATGCCCCCCCCCCCCC
>NQII01004866.1:125600-184267 GCA_002778355.1 Clitarchus hookeri
GGGGGGGGGGGGAGGTTTACCCCGAAAAGTTGTATATTTCAACTCTACTAATTACACAGAACATGAATTTACTACCGCTGCATTAACGTATTATGCTTACAAATCACAAAAACAATTGTAGGGAGGGCTATGAAGAACAAGGAAATTGTGGGGTAAAATCCCTAAAAATACAAAAAAAAACCTCAATTTAACATATTTCCACCCATTTTCGTAATATATGCCCACTTAACCTAACTCCCCGATGAGTGAAGCATCATTTTACATTTTTAATCTAACCTAGGATTGTAGGGTTTTAATCTAGCCAAGGATTGTAGGGTTTTAATCTAACCTAGAATTACAGGGTATTAATCTAGCCTAGGATTGTAGGGTGTTAATGTAACCTAAGATTGTAGGGTTATAATCTTACCTACAATTTTATTCTAATCTAGGATATTTAGGGTTTTAAAGTAACAGTAAAACATACCGGAAGTATATGAATTAACTCACCTAGGTAGGGGGCGGGTACAATTCCACTGTCCTCTGCCAATTCAACTACCGTCGTGCATGGCTTGCACCTTACCTCACTCAATAAAACACCATGATTTACTAAAACGTCCAAGTAACACCCGCCACGTAGATGACCGTCATGTACAGAAGCACTCGTGCTTACACCCACCATTCTTAAATCACAAGCCTTCGCACGGTAGGATTTGGACGTCACAAATCATGGGCACAACAACACACACCACTCGCCACGAACCGCACTGTCTCGCATCTAAACTGCAACTAACAAACGGTAATGTCTACACAACCACAGCCAATAAGGTAACGGCAGATTCACATTTGTTTACATTACTACAGCATTACAGGACTAAACATCATGGTGTCCGACGTAAACAAAGTGGCCAAACTCCTCATATATTATCTATTTTATTTTGACGTTCTACTTATTTTGTCATGACGCCCTCCTAAATATGAAACAGGTAAGATGTGCAAAAGCCATTTATATAACTTTTGTGGGTCTAGTATGTCTGCTTCAAAAAATTCGTTATTCTTTACATTTACAGACCAAATATTTTACAAACTAGCTACACTGAAGCAATTAAAACTAAAACCGATTGTCAATAAAATACTTTATAAAAAAAATTAAATCCCAAAGTTTTCAAGTATGTGCGTTATACTACTACAGCATTATTTTTAGTGGCTATTGTATACACAATGTTGACTGGTTGTGGTGTACAAGTATTTTTTTCTGTACAAAATGGATTTAAAAAATAGTTTTATAAAATTGACACCCAACGTGGGGATTAATCCATGACTTTAAAATTAAAAGCCTCATACTTTACTCACCAAGCAAACTGGACTAATAGAGAACAAAATGACAGTGATTGTAAAGAATAACGGCTTTTTTTGAAGAAGACATAGTAGACCCACAAAAGTTATATAAATGGCTTTTGCACAACTTACCTGTTTCATATTTAGGAGGGTGTCATGATAAAATAAGTAGAACATCAAAATAAAATAGATAATATACGAGGAGTTTGGCCGCTTTGTTTACGTCGGACACCATGTTGTATAGTCCTGTTTGCTGTGGATGTGTAGACATTAGCGTAGGTTAGTTGCAGTTTAGATTCAATACAGCGTGGTTCGTGGCAAGTGGAGTGTTGCTGCGCACGTGAGTTGTGATGTCCAAATCCATCCGTGCAAAGGCTTGTGATTTAAGAATGGAGGGTGCAAGTACGAGTGCTTCTGTGCGTGACAGTTGTCTATGTGGTGGGTGTTACCTGGGCGTTTGCCAGTTTGTTGAATTAACATTGTTTTGGCCTACCTAGGTGAGTAAATTCACACTCTTCTAGTATGTTTTACCGTTACTTTAAAATCCTACAACCATAGGTTAAATTAAAACCCTACAACACTATGTCAGATTAAAACATTACAATCTTAGGCTAGATTATAACACTAAAATTCTAGGTTACATTAAAAATGTAAAATAGTGTTTCAAACATTGTGGGGTTAGGTTAGATGGGCAAATATTAAGAAATTGGGTGGACAAATATTAAATTGAGGTTTTTTCAAATTTTCTGTGGGTGTATTTTTTAGTGATTTTAACTCACAATTTCCCTAATCTTCATAGCGCTCCCCACTATCGTTTTCGTGGTTTGTAATCATAATATGTTAATGCCCCCAGTAAATTTGTGTTCTGTGAAATTAGTAGAGTTGAAATATACCACTTTTCAGGATGTTTGTTCTTTTCGGAAAAGCAGCTATTCTTTACAACTACCCTAATTTTTTAAAAACTTATGGACTATGTAAAAATAAATCATTTTTCAGAGCAGAAATGAATGTGAATATTTTGTTGCACATTCATAAATTTGGTTATTGAAACATTAACGTGGTTGTTGAAAAGTGTCAAAATCAGCAAAAAATTGCTGTAGGTAGCCCTCTGTTTATGATATTTAAACTTCTTTAAAACAATGTTTAAAACTTTAGTAATAATGCTTTATTATTTCTGAATAAATTGCTGCGTTAAAACCCTTAAGTTACCAATTAAAATTCTCAAGAAACAGAACACATATGAAGCTTTTGTATCCTATTTTCCATCAGCATCACAATGCTTCCTTATGGTTGCAAGTGACCTTAAGGTGTTTAAAATTTTTAACTAGGGAGGCTCCTTAATGGATGATGGAAGAAAATTAGTGCTACAAAAGATTCTAGCAAAATGATGTTAAGATTGGAAGTGCGTAAATGCATAAAACTGAGAGGTGTTAATGTATTTGGTATGAAAAGAAAAAGTCTTTTTTAATAGAGTAGTGTGGTTTATTGCAGCCATGATTTTTTTTGTGCAAATGTTTGTATAAAAACAGTGGAAAAGTCTATGTTTACAAAACTACATGTCAGCACATAACCCAATGGTTGATAGCTGTGAGTTCGTGTTAAATTCCAATATGATATTAGTAGTACTGTGCACTTGAGTGGTTGGGAAGTTGACTTCCAGATACCACTTAGAATATAAAGTAGTAAACTTGAGAACATCTGCTCAGGTGCGCTATCCGATACAAAGTCGTACATAATTTTAGAATGTCCTACAGCTGAAAGCATCAATAGTCCCACTGAGGTAATTATTCAGAGTAGCTGCTTTTCTGAAGGAAATGTCCTAGACCCACACAAGTAGCATAAGTGGGTTCTGCACAGCTTACCTTTTTAATATTGAGGGCGTGATAGTAAAATAAGTAGAACGTACTAAATAAAATAGATGAAAAAATACAGCGCAATTTTGGCACGAAAAATTAGCACATAAAAAGGTAACTACATAATGCACATATACTTACAAAAACACATTATTGTTGCATTCAAATAAAAATTAACGAAGTTTAAAATGAAAAAGAGAGCCTTTGCGATTTAATCATTTGTTTGCAAAATCAAAATATGGATGTTTCATAATTTTTTTTATCAATATACAAGGAAAACCGCTGAACTGCACAATTGCCACCTGCCTAAGATTTGCCGTCACACGCAGTAGCAGGAAAATATATATACCTGTACGGTTCCCGCAAAGAAAAACTTATTCTAAGAAAGGTGTTGTAGAAAACTGTGTAAATAGTAAAAGTTATATTTTCTGCAATTCGCATGGCCTTTCAAAACACCAACACGGATCAACAATTATCGCATGCCTGATACTATGTACCCCGTCAGGTAGCCATCTAAGAGATTAAAAGTGAGGTGCTTCAAGAGCGTATTTACTGTAGTTGTATTATAAATTGAATACGATAAACTGCCGGCTGTGATAATACATGCCGGTAAGTGATTGGATTTTTTTTGTAGTATTTCTACGGATTCAAATTTCATGATTAAGTCATTTGTTAAATGAGTTACAATTTATTACTTACAGCCACTCATATTCCTTAACGTTCACAAACGTTCAAGCTGCCTTTGAAAATTCACAAACTCAAATGTTTACATGTAAAATTTGTTCAAAACAAATTGTTTTTTTCAAGTAAAGGAACCATACACGTTATTGCCAACCCACCAACTTCAACTTTGCGTTCTTTTTGTTGGACAAAGCTAACTTGATGTCGTTCTTGATCACCGTGGATAAGGTAACTGCATTGCCTAGTTAAATTACATAAGTTAGGAAGAAATCGGGTTTCCTAGAAGGAGAGTATGGCATAGGGAAATTTCCGCGGCTAGGTAAGAACTCGTATTTAAAGTCTCTTTTAATTTAAGAATATAAGCTACGTGAATAATAACTCAGAAAGATTTCATTTTGATAAATAACTCTTTTGTATATGAATAACGATTATTTAAATTATTTGGGTTTTTAATATATAAAAATATATAGAGTTACACAATGCGACATTAGTGATTACATATGGAGAAAAAATTTAATTGCCAAACTAAAAGCATTAAGCTTCCGAACCTGATTAGAAAAAACCTTACCGCGACCATCGAGACTTCAAGGCCTTACAGCCTTGGCATAACAACTGCTAGATGCGCACAAGTCTCTGTGCATCATTATTGAAATTCTTTTCTGCCAACATCACTTGCAAAAACGACATGGATTGTGTTTATGGTTGGAACACTGATTAGTAAACAAGTACTTCGTGATGTATGTATACTTCTTCTAACCAATTTGTAATGCAGTTTGACAAAATTCTAATTGGTGAAAGTATTTAATAAATAAAAAAAGTGCTTGCCATTGAAAAATTAAAGTCACTATTGATCATGTGATTTGGGAAATGTCAATGTTGGAAACATTCCTTATGACATTATTGCGTTTTTCAATTGACTGCATTAGATTCGCATGTGGTGAGTACTGCAAACTGAAATAGTGTATGTTTCTCGTGATTCACAGAAATGAGTGTATATTATTTATGCATTAACAACTGGAAAACACCTCAATGAAAGCGCATAACATTTGCGACAAAATGTGATTTTCAGGAGAAAATGATTGAGCCTAGAAGTAGATAAAAGGATTTAAAATTAGATTTTCGAAAATCCGCACATAAATTTTCTCAAATTTCTCTTTCTTAACTTCTCGTCAAATGTAAGCACAATTCACTTGGTGAAATTTACAACATCGCCGCTGTAATGACAAACGATATCGTCAATATACAAACAGCATATTTGTTCCATATAAACTATCAATTATTATTATGCTGCTGAAATGTTAGATATTATAGAATTTTCAAACATTGCAATAATTTTCTTATTTTGTCATAATCACATGTAGCTGCCATATTGCAATGAAATTACCAGCACTAATGACATTGCGGCAAAAACTTCTCTCAGTGCGCAGTTTTTCAGTGCAGCACGCAATTGGAACATGTAAAATCGACAGAACTCACTGCAGTTTCCATTAATTGTAACATGCTGCTCTCTGCTAGTGCACACTGAGTGCACGCAGTTGCAGTAATTAGAGTATGCCAATAGACTAAAGATGAGGTAAACCAAAGACGAATGTCTTCTGTGGATGTATGCAACATTGACCTAACCCAAAGCAGCACAACCATCAAAGTCAAATGGTCAAAAATTGTGATCTTGTGTGTTTTGACATACGACAGCGTACTACCTTCCAGACAGTTTGCCATGGTGCGCATCCACCATTTCAACCAGCACCAGTGTGCTATTTGTGCACAGTGGAGTACCGCGTGCAGTGTATTGCGAAAGCAGGAGAGTGCAGAGTTAACGTTACCTGAGCAGTCAGGGATAGTAATGCAGACGTCGTCCGGTGACTATTTTAAGGAGAGTCAGAATATTACACAATATTCTGACGTGGACCACTCCTGTGTGATCTGGCACGACCACTGTCATCATGTCATCGGCCCACAGGCGCTGCACCAGTGAGGCTTGCGGAACAGCAACATCGTGCGTCCCGATGTGTGTCCGCATCGTTCACTTGGGAACAGGTCATGACCCGATACCGAGTGCCTGTGGTGCCGTTAGAGAGATCTCTATGTAATTAGGATAGGTATCAAGTGTTAGAATGTATAGTAAATAGCATTAGAATTTATCGCTCACTGGCAAATATTCGTGAAATTGGCCCTTAGGGGATGGCGAAGTAATCGCAGAATAAATGCACGCCACGTGCATATTCAATTAAGGCAAAGGTATTTGAAGTGTTCTATGTAATTTTCCGATTCCAATTGTTTGTCTAATCAAGCCCTTTTAGTGACATGGGAAATAATTACTCTTTATTTCAACGTGACAGTTCTAGTCGTAGAGTGCTACAAAACTTAACCCATTTATTAAAAGAGTTGCCTTTCTTAATAAATGAGTAGGACAGTCTCTTGAGTATGTAATCCTTGTCGGCAAGAAGGTGCAAGTTTCGTTTTTGCCAACCTGTACTACGCACCCATTGCATGACGTGGTTGGTGTGGCCCGGTGTAGAAGGTGCAGTAGTTTAGACTGCGGTTGTCAGATTGGGCACAAGGAGCTGTGGTTCACGTCATTCTGTGTTTATCACTATTTTTAAATTGATATTTTATATCGGACAGAATACATGGTAAAATATACCATAATGGTAGTTTCATTATTATAGTTTTTTTTTAAAACAATTTTTCCTGAGACTTCACATTGTTATATCCTATCTATGACTTTGCTTTATTTACATTGAGAAGTGTTTTTTTTTTAATTATGATGGATTTATTTAAATATTACCCCACTTTCTTAACCATAATTCAACAGAACATTGTAAAATCAAAGCAAAACTTTATTTACGTTATTTTATTTGGAGTATGAATGCCTAAGATGAAACTATGTTAGGAGGTTATGTTACATTACATTTTCGATAGGGCTAGCCCTGTTACATAAACTCCCTTCGCAACATGCCTTTGGCAGGCTGCTCAGAAATATCAACTAGTTTAAGAAGACATATGATATGCCTCCTAATTATAGCAAATTAACCATAACAATAGGGGACGTCTAAATGACTGTCGGTAGAAACCGACAGGTTGTACTACTACAGCAGTACGTTAGCAAGTTAAATGTGTTTTATATACACCAATTCGTATTGATTTATCCACATGAATGTCCAAAGAGCGACAAATGTTTTTTGTTGTAGGTCACTGTTATCGTTTCGAGTAAATGTTGACGCAAATCGATACGTTTCGAGTGTCCTTGGCAAAGAGCCTATAAAATCCAAAGTCCAAGGTTTGCCACTGGCTCGGGATATTCATAGGAGTCGCGGCCGTGTGATAAGCAAGTACACTGGCAAAGCGAGCTGTTTTAATCACTCACGACTCCGCCACGGTATAATTTCGACAATGGCAGAAAAAAAGAGAGTCTGTATTGTTGGATCTGGTAATTGGTGAGTGTTAATCAATTTTATTGAATGAGCAGTTTTTCCAAAGGGGTTTTTCGGCTATCTCTGTAACATTGTAAGCCTAGAATATGCGCGTAATTTTGTTAATAATGTAAACGCTCAGATTGTAATAACTACTGGAATATTTATGCGTTTATACGTGCCAAATACACTCGTAATGTAGAAAAGTATCGCAACCAATCATTTATAGTTACTCAGGCGAATTACTAAATTAAGTGAATTTTTTTCTGTTAACTTACGGTTAAGATGAAGCCTTTTTTAAAATGTGTTTTTGGATGCTTCGTTGGTGTGGAAAAGTATTGACCTTGCGTATTTTCATCCCAGCAACGTTCTGCTTATCTTCGGGGTAGTTTTTTTATTAATTTAAAAATCATGTTATTGATTGCATTTTTTAATGCAGCGGATTAAGGGCTTGGGTTTTATTACGAGGTGAAGAGAGGATTATTGTTATCTTGTGGAGTCGTTACTTTCAAAATTCGCATCGACAAGGCTCGAACCAAGGTCAAGAGCGCAACTATCGTACCGTATCTAAACTGTCTATAGACGTCGGATATTTGTTGGTGCCTTTTTTGTTGTTGTCCTTCTGTGCCTTTGGACGTATTTGTATCTTGGATATGGTATTGCAGGGAGACCTCAGATGGAAAAAAACTGGTAGAGAGTGTGGTTTCAAAGGGAAGAAGGGCTTTGGGTATGTTGGGAAGGTGCTGAAGGGAGTCAGCTGTGAGGTAAAGGAGAAGGCATATGGCACAATGGTACGGGCGATGTTAGAATATGCGGCAGCAGTGTGGGACCCGTACGTGTAGGTGAGAGCTAGAGAAGGTGCAAAGAAGGGCAGCAAGATGGATGAAGGGTAGGTGAAGAAGGCAGCGGAGGATGATAAGAATGAAGGGAACTATAGGCCATCAGTGATGAAAGAAATGGGGTGGAGCTCGTTGGAGGACTGGAAGGAAGTTGAAAGGCTGGTCAGGATGTACAGGATGGGGAATGGAGAGGGGAGGGTGGGAAAGGTTACGCTGCCAGCTAAGTAAGGGGGTGTTTAGAGGGAGAGGAAACAACAGTGAGAAGCTTCAGACGGTGTGGAGGAGAACGGAGCAAGATAGGCAGTCTATGCTTGTGAGGTCTGTGAGTCAGTGGAATGTGTTGCGGGAGGAATTGGTATCTGTGAGGGGGGTCGCAAAGTTCAGGAAGGGCACGGAAGTGGAGTTTTGTCAGGTAAGAGAGAGGTGAGAGCTCGCCACCGGGCAGTAGCCCAATCACAGGTAATGGTTATTTTTGTTATTATCATCATTATAATTATTATAATTATCATTATTAGCTTGACATCCTTAGAAACCGAATAAAGGGACAGTTATGAATATCAGGCTAGTTACCTAAAATACGAACAAAACAATAATGGAACCCGTAGATTCTGAGCTTGTATTCTCCTCCACAGAACAGTATGTGACATAAACCTACAGTATTTTGTTATTTATTTTGCTCGTTCATGTTGTTAAACCCTTTTCAAATATGTATATTTAAAATTCTGTGTGTAGAACATTTTTTTTACAGTTATATTCATTTTTACACAATAATAGTATTCGTACATTTTTTTCAACAGTGAATTTTAGCATAAAATGGGAAATATGAAATTAACATAAATCCTAGGTAACTTATCTTATATTGTCACCTCTTTTACATTAATAAAACTGAAGTATTAAGCTACATAAACATAAACTTGGTGTTACACACCTGCTTATCAAGGTACTGGAGGCGAGAACATGGTAATTATTAAGTTTAGGGGCTTTTCTGAAAAACAAAAAAAAAATTCAAAATTATGATTTATTTCTACTTTACTAATCACGTAGAACACGAATATACTAGGGGCGTAGTTTTAAAATAAGTACAACATATTAAAATAAATTGAACAAAATTGCAAAATAAGCAGTATAGCCAGTTTGTTCACGTTTTTGAACGAAACGTCCTAGACCAACAAAAGTTGCATTAATGGGTTCTGCACAGCTTACCTTGTTCATATTCAAGAGGGGGTAATGTTAAAATAAGTGGAACATATTTAAAAAAACTTGCGAAATATGTTTGTCTATTAACGTCAGAGGAATTGTACCAGGTCCCAACCTAGGTGAGTCAATTTACATTCTTTTGGTGTGTTTTACAGTTCCTTTAAATCCATACAATTCTACATTCGTAGTTTAGTGTAAAACCCAAACATTCTAGGTTAGTGTAAAACCTTACTATCCTAGGTTAGTGTAAAACCCTACAATCCTAAGTTAGTGTAAAATCCAAAAATCCTAGGTTAGTGTAAAACCCAACAATCCTATGTTATTTTAAAAATGTAAAATAGTGATTAACCCATCGTGGGGTTAGGTTCTGTTAGGTGGGCACATATTACGAAATTAGTCGGACGTTAATGCTCCTAGTATATTCGTTTTCTGCATCATTAGTAGAGTGGAAATATACCATTTTCCGTGAATTATTTATATTTTTTTTACAGAAAAGCCCCTAAACTTAATAATTACTGTGTGTTGGTGACTGGACAGTGATGTGACTGCGGTCTTGTGTGCAGGGGCTCTGCCATCGCCAAGATCGTCGGCTACAATGCACTTAGGCACAACAGCCTTCACGAGAGGGTCACAATGTACGTCTACGAGGAGATCATCGATGGCCGCAAGCTGACAGAGATCATAAACGAGACCCACGAGAATGTCAAGTACCTGCCCGGCCACAAGCTGCCCGCAAATGTGGTGAGTTAAGGACTGTCTATGTTGGCCCTGCTCGTGTTGGCCGCATGTCCAGTTGAGCTGGATCTTTTCATATCTCTTTCATGCAAAACACTTCAGCATCAGGCTGTGCTGCTTTCAGCAAAACTTTCTTTAAAAAATAAGCTATATTAAAATCTTTCTAGCATAATGTGGATAAACAAATTGCATACCTGGGTACAGGTATATTCTTTTATTATGCATGGGTAACGTGGCCATTTATTTTTTCCCTCAGAACGGGACGCCCTTAAAAAAAATAAATATATATATATATATATATATATTTTTTTTTTTATATAGAAAATTTGTTTTAACATATCAGGTTTAGTTTTTAAGTAGGAATGGAACTGTTGGCATGACTTGTTTATGTTATCCTTTATTATCAGAATGGCTTTTAACACTGGGATTCCTAATTGTGTTTTTTCACTCGTCCATATTTTATTCATATGGGAAAACACTCTTTCGACTGGAGCGTTACTGCCAGGCAAACATAAAATGTACTCGATTATCATACAAAAATTCGCATAATTGAGATTATTTGTTTGAAAGTGTTTGAATATTTCAACCCAACGATCTTCAGCAGCAATATTCTCAGCATTCCATTCCGTTTCTTTCTCAGCTGTAATATAATTGGAAATCAATGAAAACTCGTCAAACACTCCTCTATCTTGACTGCTACTGAGAAATCCCTTCTCTATAAGCAAATCCATCACACTTTGAATCTGCTCCCACGTGGGGACCGTGGTCAGGTTCGCCCATTCAAACACTTCTAATTCTGTGTTGAACTGACACCACTGCTCCAAGTATTCTTTACTTGTCTTGTAAAATTCTGCTGCCGTTGTTTTCACATCTTCCTCAGTGACAACACCAGTTTCTTGTAATTTCAATAATATACTACGGGCAGCGTGGGGAAGAAAGAATGAATTTTGTTTCAGTGTCAAATTGTCTTTGAGCCGATTAATTTCCTTCGCGGTCTCTATTGCAGACACGGTTTGTCCCTCTATCTTTAACACAGTTTGATGAAAAGTAGCTGCCTGTGCATGCATAAAAAATAACCACAATTCAGAGCTTTCATAATGAAAAAATGCTTCTAATATATTTGGGCATTTATCGATGCTCAGAAAATAGTTTTTTAGAGGCTNCTGCTCAGAAAATAGTTTTTTAGAGTCTGAAACATTTTTAAAACTCTCTCCAGCGCGGGCATTAACGCAAGCCATCTAGTTTTACTGTAGCCTAGAAGTTTCTGATATTCTGTGTCAGCTGCATTACATAATTCTTTAAGAGCTTCAACGCGAACACTATAAATGTAAAAAAATGAATAAATTTTTACAAAAATACATTAAAAATCAACAGGAAGACAATTTGCAGCTGTTTTAATCGCATTGTGGATTATGTGAGCTCCACATCCAATTCCTATGAGTTTCCTTCCAAGAGACTGGTTCAATTTGGCTTAAACATTATTAACTTCTTGGTAATTATCTAGTTTAGGGGCTTTTCTGAAAAACACAATAAAAATTTAAAATTATGATATATTTCTACTCTACTAATGATGCAGAACACGAATATACTAGGGGCATTAACATCCGACTAATTTCGTAATATGTGCCCACCTAACCTAACAAAACCTAACCCCACGATGGGCGAATCACTATTTTACATTTTTAAACTAACCTAGGATTGTTGGGTTTTACACTAACCTATGATGTTAGGGTTTTAAACTAACCTAGGATAGTAGGGTTTTACACTAACCTAGGATGTTTGGGTTTTATACTAACCTAGGATGTTTGGGTTTTACACTAACCTAGGATGTTTGGGTTTTACACTAAAATACGAATGTAGGATTGCAGGGATTTAAAGGAACCGTAAAACACACCAAAAGAATGTAAATTGACTCACCTAGGTAGGGGGCTGGTATAATTCCTCTGACGTTAATAGACACAAACAAACATATTTCGCAAGTTTTTTTTAATATGTTCTACTTATTTTAACACTACGGCCGCTTCAATATCAACTAGGTAAGCTATGCTGAATTCATTAAAACAACTTTTGTTGGCATAAAACGTTTCGTTCATAAACGTAAACAAACTGTCAGAAACAGTCATCTCACAAACTTGTTCAATTTTTTAAAATATGTTGCACTTATTTTAAAGCGATGCCCCTAGTATATTCGTGTTCTGCATCATTAGTAGAGTAGAAATATATCATAATTTTAAATTTTTATTGTGTTTTTCAGAAAAGCCCCTAAACTAGATAATTACCAACTTCTTTTCTATTTTGTCCTCCAAAATTACAGTTTGTGTTGTCTCCACAAAATGCCACAATTTTTGGTTTTATTTCATTTTTTGTTATTACTCGCGTCAAATAATCTACAATAATATCCTATTTTTTCTCCTGGTTGCTCTTCAAATTCTAAAATCTTGACTTGTACTCCTTCGTGTGGTAAAAAATAGCGGACTAAGATCGGAAATAATTTTGTGGAGCCATGATTAGAAGCATCTGTTAATAAAGTTATACAATTAGCTTCACGCAGGTGCTCCGTTAACTCACGTGTTGCCATAGGTGCCAACACATTCACAACAATAGCCTCAGATTTCGTACGAGCGCACCTAAATTTTTGTTCGAAACATGTCTGTATTAGGTTAGAAGCACAATCATTCGAGCGAAAGCTATGATTTTCTTGCACAGTGTGAAAAGCCCAAGCACCTTCTGCCGCGGCAACTTCAAGATCTTAATGGTAAATCAGTTTTCTTAAAGAAATTAAGCATCAATGAGCTTGAAGCGGCAGTATGATCGGATAATCTGTGTTTTTCTGAACGTAAATGTTTCTCAATATCAGTAGCACCACCATGTGCAACTGTAAAATATGTACGACACTTTTCACATGCGACATCTGTGGGAACACTTTTTTTGTTTTATAAACAGATACTTGGTTTGCGAATTCATATTAAAAGTGCACTTGCGTTTAGGCATTTTAAAACTGCTATAATCACATAAAATGCAAAGATATGTCTCGCTGTGATTGCGTAATGATAAGTGCAATACTAATCAGTTACTTACTGACAGTTGAAACATTCAGTGATTCGCCACCTACCCCCGCCCGTCCCGTCGCTCCGCACATAATGCCACCCGCTCCATTCCCAGCGCATGCGCAGTACGGACCTGCAACATGGCGCGGCGCGGGCGACAAGACTAATTGTTTGCTGCTTTTGTTTTGTCAAAGCGGGACATTTTTATGAATTGTGGGGACAGCAGGACACAAAGCTTCAAAGCGGGATGTATGGTCATGTTATGCATGGGGGACAAGAAATACATATACTACTTGTTAAAAACTTCACAACTTTGTAAAGTATATGTAGTTATTGTGTTTTCTTTCCATATAAAAAAAAGTCCCCTTGTTTTAAAACTTTGATAAATCATTCTCGTATGTGTCTTTTATGCAATTGGTGGGAACTAGAAAAAAAATTCTGTAATTTGTTATTGCTTGGTTGTCGAGGTTACATTCCATGTTTTTGAGACAAACAGATGTTTTGTGGAATTTGTTGATAAACTGTGAACTGAGTATGGCACCACTTACGATGGGGCCGGACAGTTTGAATTGATATGTGAACTCCAGCTCGCTCTTTTTGTCAGTCAGTTTCCTCTCCTTTCTACCTCCTTGGCCCCTTACCGTAATTCCACCTCCTCCCTCCCATCCGTATTCACGCAGCACTGCGTCGTCTGCTAGAATTAGGTGTATTAGGGTGTGCTGCGGCGGGGTCTTTCTGGCGGGCTTGTTCAACTACTACTGCAATAGCTGCTGGCTACTCCAGCTGCACTGCATTCTTTTGTCTGAGGCCTTGCACCATACTCTCAATGTACAATTAGCTCGGCCGGCGATGTTAAGGTGGGTCATGGTGTGTGATAGCTGTTGGTTTTTGTGTTGATGTAACTGTGTGACAAAGAGTAATGGTACGAGTATGATGGTGTCCTATTCAAAATTCTGTTTGTTAGCCGATCAGAATTCTTTTTAGGTTTAACGTTATTTACTGCTGTCGTTTGTCTTATTCCCACAGTTTTACTTAACCTGGTATTCAAGCTGAGAATATTTTCTGAGCAGTATGATAGGTATACGTGCTCCTCTGTAGCTGACGTATGTATAGCTGTCAAGTGCTCCCAATTCGTAGTAGTTCGCACCGCCTTTAAAATTTTCTTTCTCTTTCACATTCCAAGCCATGTACCCCCTTTGTAAGAGACATTGAGTACGAAACATTTTATCACAGTTTGTGTTGTGTAACATGGGTTTTAAAATGTCTAATTTTATCAATGCCGGCTTTGATACGGCTTTTACGTAAAAAAAAAATTGGGTGCCTAGCATCAAGTTTAGGTTTTATATATATATATATATATATATATATATATATTTTAATGTGTGTATTTTTAATTGATGCTGGATTTGGTACAACTTTTATTTAATTTTTTGAGAGCTCAACATTGAACTTTGAGCTTATTATATTTGGATGTGGTAATTTTTTTTATGGGTCAGTTTTGCACTATATTCTGTTTTGTACTTGAACCTTTTGTGTTACTAAAATTAATGAAAATGCAACTGTTGTTGAATGAAATTTTTTCTTGTGTGTTTTGTATACTAGACAATCTATACAGTTGTGACCCATCACAGCTGTATAGATTTTTAAAAATTCGAGAAAATTTTAGTGAGACTCGTACTTTGCCCACAACAAGGAAAATGCACTTCAGTGGACACACAAAAACCACATATTCAAAGATGATAAAGTTGACTGCTTTCAGGCTGATTGGTTGATTGGAACCTTGGGTAATGTCGCAGCGATGGAAACTGGCAGACCCAATTCAAGTAGGCAGGATGATAAATTGATGGGTTGCTATTGCCTTCCACAGTAGAGAAATTGACCAGACACCCTAGCACTTAAAAAATTACCAGCGTTTGTCCTGGAAACTGAACTTGAATCCCCCGGGTGAGAGGCAGTCAAGTTGATAGTACACCACAAAGGTGTTTGTGTATTTAATATTTCTCTATAATGTCTTGGAAGTTTATCAAGCACGT
The DNA here is from genome assembly GCA_002778355.1 of Clitarchus hookeri. Classification (NCBI taxonomy): domain Eukaryota; kingdom Metazoa; phylum Arthropoda; class Insecta; order Phasmatodea; family Phasmatidae; genus Clitarchus; species Clitarchus hookeri. Next base: position 140,713 of record NQII01004866.1, read on the forward strand.
TAACTTAAGCATTCCACCGGGCTAGTGCAGCTGTGACAGGCAATTGACTTTTTAGGGTTGTGCACATAAGATAGCCTAATATGTTCCACCTTCTCTTTGGAAATTCTTGGCTTGCTGCACTGTTACTATCTGACTGGGAGGTTAGTGTAGATGCCAGATGGCATGCTCGCGCTTGCTGCAGCTTCAAGGTCAGTGTGCAACTGCCCTACACCCCTCAGAAAAACTTTCATCCATCTGCTACAGTTTTATACAAGAATAAACTTACTTGGTTAAATAGCCTCGACACTATAAAGTACTGAAATTGTACCATTATTTTTTGATAGTCCTGTATATTGCCTAAGTTTTGTGTTTTTCCAATTAATTATTTTTGCTTTTTTTTTTTTTTTTTAGTGAACTTATTAAAACAGAACCACGATGACAGATAATTTGTTTTAGTGTTGAGTATGCTTTGTTTAGAAATGAGGACCCATTATGACAGGCCGGATGAATTTACTAATCAAAACATTCAGATGATGAAATCTATCATCATGGCTTAGCTTGCAATACAATCAAAACTCAAACCTGCCTATCTTGTTGCAGTTGGTGGCAACATTGTAATGTGTCACTCCAACCTGTACTCACACTCTGTTCTCTATTTAGGTGCCTGTATTTGCTAGCTTTGCTCATTTGTTGTTCATTTCAGTTGCTTGGTTATTAAAGAAAATACAAAATATAACCTTTGTGTAATAGTAATCATCTAAGATTAAAGTGTCGCAATATATTTATTTGTCTCATTATTTTATTTTACCCACTCGAATTGTGCGAAAAAGTCCCCCTCCCCCCTCTTGCACATTACCTCCATGGTCAAAGTGCTCCGGGACTGCTAAAGTATTTACGACCATGCCCCTGAATGCGACCTCTCACCTCTGGGCATCTTATATCAGATCTCTGCTATTTGGCCTGATTTATGCGGATGATATTGTTTTTTAATATTTTAGTAAAACAATATTTTTAGGCCAAGGTGTAGTGAACTAGTTATTGAGTTTGACTGTAGTGAAAGAACAATTGAAAGGGGCACTGGCGAAGAGAGGTTGCAGATGATGTTGACTAGCGCTGTCAATAACTTGCTGCTGTATTGTCCTAGTCACGTTAGTCAGTTATGAGTGTTACATTTTACTTATGCTTTCATACTGTAATTATTTGATTTTAATATGCAGCGCACAAAGTTATTATAGGCCATAATATATGGTTGTGTGAATAAACCTTTTGTTTCATGAAACAAAAATGAAAAATATGCGAAACTGAAATGTTCTTTGTTCTTGCAGAACAGGTGGTTTTACAAAATGGCAGTTTTGGTTTCAGAATCTACTTATCTGTGTATATAACATGTTTAGAGGTCCCATAAATGCTTGTATAAAATTGATAGATCTGGACCAAATTTTGAAAATCAAAGCTACCATGAAATCTAGACACGTTGCTTTCCAACTGTGATTTGAAGCCCTTGATGCACATTACTGGGAAATGTATTGAACTTGGTGCACAGTGGGTTTACCAGAATGTTTATACATTTTCAGCATGAAAGAGAGAGCCGAAAATATTTTACAGTATATTGTAAATATATAATATTAGAATATGTACTACTTCTTTGGCAGAAACAATTGTATGTATGTAGTATAACAGAGCAAGGTGATGGACAATTATCTTACGTATTTTCATAAATGTGGGTGTTTGAGATTAATGTGGGATACCTTCAGTTTTCTTTCTTTTAATCGTAACAGCTGAGCCTTTGTATTATGGTGTGTGTTTCTGCAACTGTATGTGCTGTTGCCCAAGAGTGACAGTGCAAACAGATGTGTGTTTGTTCAGGATTACCGTCTCCTCGGCACTGTGTTGACATACCACACAGCGTGGTTCCACTCGCAGAGTGTAGTAGGACCCGTGTTATAACTGGGCAAAGGCCCTGGGTGCCTGGTAGGAGGGACAGGGTGTAAAAGAAAGTTAATTTTTTTTAAATTAATTTTATTACTTTAAATATAAATTAAATATTTTAAAATATTTGTACTTATTCAACTTTGTAATGTTGCTTTGGTGACTTGGGTGTTAGAATAAACTTGATTTGCAAGTTGAATTGTGCTGAGAAGTTAGGTGGTGCCGAGTTCTGGATATGTGCTGCTGAAAACAGAATGATGAATTTGAAGTATTTCATATAAAGTGCTGCAAGATAGTTATGCTTCCCCAAGGTAGCAGTCACCTGAGCCCAGGTTCTGGTGTAGCATCAAGGAGGGGTAGGAACTCTTCTAGTTTTGTGATTGGTTCAGTTTTGCTGGATGCCGTGGCTCTTTTCTTCAGGGTTTCCATTGCCAATACTTCTACTACGTGTACAATGTAACGTCGTAATTTATTAATTATCGGGATACGTGGTTCATGTTCTTTCGTTTTGCGAAGCTTCGTAATATTTTATCGGGATTCAAAATCAAAGCTGTGGTAGTTCGTTTATCATGGTAGTTTGTTTATCGGGCGTACGTTTGCCTTTTCTGAAATCATAGTCTTTTTTAGCGTCAGCACTGGAAGATAGAAGCTTTTCCAAACTGCGTCGACAGTTTTTATTCTAGAAGGTTTGATTTCACAGGCCAACGATAAAAAAACTTTTGTAATGGTTTTGCCAAATTGTTATGTTTTTTTGGTGTGCTGAGTCCGAAAATAATAATAAAAAAGTTATAACACACCATTTTTTTACATTTAAATATACAAAATGTGAGAAATTCATTTTTTTTATCTAATATCTGTGCATTTTTATATACTTTATTTATATATATATTTTCATATACATTTTTATATACTTGATATACATTATTAATATACTAAAACATACAGTAAATCTAAATGAAATTAGGTTGGCAGTGGTGGTACGACTGTTTGTTTTCTTTCAGTCAACACAACTTCACTTTTCAGCTTTTTGCCCTTGTGCTCTAAGATGGCTAACCGTGTTTGTAAAAACTTTCCTAACAGTTTTTGTTATATATGTGGTGAATTTGTAATAAAAAAAATAAAAAAATAAAATTACAGAGTTTGTTAAAAAAAAGTGTACTTGGTATATTTTTGAATAAAACTTGGTGATCAAGGAAAAGCCTTGGGCTCCACACAAGGTATGCTGTGTTTGTGTTGAAGACCTTAGAAAATGGTCAAAAAAAGAAAAGACAGCTTTTAGATTTGCAGTACCCATGATATGGAGAAAACCAAAAAATCATTCAGACGAGTGTTATTTTTGTATCATTGATGTTACTGGATATAAGAAAGTAATTGTCTACCCTAATCTTCCTTCAGCTATTCAGCCAGTCGGTCATGGTCCGGGACTTCCTGTCCCTGAGCCACCACAGGCTATTGATGACGTTTTACTTGATCAGTCCAGTGTAACTGTATCTGATAAAGGTAAACCGGATGATGATTAGTTCCAATGTTCTCCATAAAATTTAGAATCTCAGTTGTTTACACAGGCTGAGTTAAATATCTGGTAAGAGATTTGGTTTTGACTAAAGAAAAAGTTGAATTGCTTGGCTCTAGATTAAAAGAAAAACATTTGTTGGCACCTGGAGCATCTATTTATCAACATTATCAATATAGAACAAGAGATCAACAGTTTGCTAAGTTTTTTAATTAAGAACAGGATTTGGTGTACTGCCATGATATTGATGGTCTAATGAATGAATTTTGAATTGAGTATAACAATGAAGAATGGAGGTTTTTTACACACTCGTCAAAAACTAGCTTGAAACCTGTTCTTTTACACAATGGTAATGCTTATGCTTCACTGCCTGTGGCTCATTCAGTCCATATGAAGGAAACTTACAAAAATTTAGACGTTATTTAAAGGAAATTAACTATCTTGCTCACGATTGGATGATGTGTGGAGATTTGAAAGTTGTTTGCATGCTCCTAGGCCAACAAAAGGGATTTACTAAATTTCCATGTTTTATATGTGAGTGGGACAGCAGAGCAAGGCATCGACACTGGTCCACAAAACATTGGCCTGCAAGAAAAACCTTAACACCTGGAAAGAAGAACATTTTGCATAAAACTATAATAGATTTAAAAAAAATTCTTCTACCACCTCTTCACATTAAATTAGGTTTAATGAAACAGTTTGTAAAAGCCTTGCCTAAAGATGGTGAATATTTTAAGTATTTATGTGAAAAGTTTCCTCATTTATCAGGAGCCAAACTGAAAAGTGTTTTTGTTAGGCCTGACATTCATAAAATGATGTTTGATTCCAACTTTGAAACAAAAATGACTACAAAGGAAAAGAAGGCTTAGATATCATTTAAGCAAGTTGTGACTAAGTTTTTGGGCAATGTTAAAGACCCAAACTATGAGCTTATCGTAGCTAATATGATAGACAAGTTCAAAAATCTGGGGTGCCTGATGAGCCTTAAAGTTCACTTCTTACACAACCATCTTGACTTTTTCCCTTACAACTGGGGTGATGTGAGTGAAGAGCAGGGGTAGCAGTTTCACCAGGACATCAAAGTGATGGAGAAACGTTACCAGAGATGGTGGAATGCCAGCATGATGGGTGATTACTGCTGTTCACTTCACCGGAACAACAAAATGCATCACATCGGAGAAAAAGCTACATAAGAAGCTTCAAAGAGAAGAGAGAAAGTAAATACTAAAAAATAAACACTTAAAATGTATGTGATGAATTTTTTTTAAATACAATCACATTCACATTTTAAAATACAAATGCATATTGTGAGAGAACTGTGGGCGATACAAAAAAACTGATGCCAGATTCGGTTTCAGCACCCAAAAATATATAAGATTCAGCTGCATTTTTTAAAAAAGTTTTCACAAAATATTTTTTGGTTGGCCTGTGTTATGTTTTACCATGATGCAGTTTGGATGGGCCGGCAGCCATACCCTTATCTAATGAGAGGGGGTGGGGGGCGATAGGCCCGCAGCATAAATACTCTGTGTGTCTGTCGCCTGAAAAAATTGTAACAACAAGCAGCCAAGGAAGACGCATTGTGCGTGACGAATATCGCCCACGCCGGAGAGCACCCGCGACCACTAAATCTTTCAACTTTTGGCATATACTTAATTCTAACAACCTAATAAATTCTTTCCGCCGGTGTGGGAGGTCGATAGGGTGCCAGGAGGGAATGGACGTCCTTCTTGCGTGGCAAGTTTTCGAGACGTAAATGAATAATTAAACGACTATGGCGCTGCTCTCTGTTGGTTTGCCGGTTCGTACACTGCATACCTGACGATTGTATGTGAACTGTTTCATTGGATTGATAAATAAAAGTACAGAGTAATAAGCACACATTGGACTTTATTTATATTTATTGGCACCTTTTAAAGTTTTATGTTACTACCAACTGAGCTAACCAAGTGGTAATTTCCATTCGTCATACCCAGACGTGGAATGCTACAAATATGACGGCCATAACGAGCCGCTGGCAATAGTGCGGACATGGAGCCTAACTGTGGGGCTGCAATATTACAAATATGGCGCCCAACGAGGGGTGACAATATTACAAGTTAATATTTTCATCAACCTAGTGGCCAGTATTAATGTGTTTTTCAGTGACAGATTGAAGTTGTTAGAAACACAAAGAAGTTGCTGTTATTCCATTTCTTAAACCCAGCTTTGGTAGCTATAGTCCATTCACTGTTACTTTGACTTTCTTGAAGTTCTGCTAAAGTTCTATTTCCAGGATATTCCTCCACCTCGTGCTTTCAAAGCTTAATACAGTCTAGAAAATTACACAAAAGGGACTGCGCACCGCATTGGTGCGCAGTCACTGTAATAATATTTTGCATAAAAACTATTTCTTACCAGGAATTACAGACACACCTGTTTTCTCACAGTTTTTATTTATTTTAAGTATAAGGTAAATATTATAATTTATAGATAAAATACAAGGAAAATATCAATTAAACCAAAATAAGGCACTTTTATATGCTTATGATACATGGCATATTTAGGAAATAACCAATCACATCATACATGGGATGATTTTTTAAAAATTAGATTTAAAAATGTGAATAAACCACGAATAGACTGCACCAATGCGAAATTACACACTTAGTAGTGTGTGGAACTGTTTTTATAATTTCATTGCAAACATTGCTGTAATTGGTCCAGTTGGTATTTAAAATATATTTTCTTTTTGGGTAAAATTTTTTTCACAAAGTTTTATTTAAAAAAAACTATTAATGAATTGCTGACCAGCTATACATATATTTGTTCAAATGCAGAAAGAACCTGTTATAATGTTTAATGTTCATGTCACTAGTAACTCAGCTTATATAGTCTCACATGTTTGGAAAATTCTAATGGGACTTGCCTTCATCGAGTTTTGTTTGTATGAGATCGAGGTGTAATGGAATGCTAAGGTTGATTGATGCGTGGCAGGTATTCCAAATGCTCATGCACTTCTATGGGCAAAGAACAGAATTGATGGTCAGTTGTTTCTTTTGTGCTGCTAATAACTAGGATTTTGAGTGGTGACTCACTAGATATTTTGCTAGTGGAGAGGATAGTCTTTAGAAGAGAGATTAGTTCACTTATCTGTGAGCCATTTGTAATAGTGAAACTGTAGTATTTGACCTCAGAGTTTTATTCGAGACAGTAAGCAATTTTTTCATTGGTAGTTATTATTTTGCTTGCTCTGCAAAATGATGTATAAACTTTATTTATAAGTTTTAGTGTAACAGAATACAGATCCTTACTTTCAGTTCACGTAATACAGTAAAGAAGTTAGGGCTTAATTCACATGTTTTTTCTTCTTTTTACTTGAATGGGAGTCACTCTGCAGAAAAAGAAAACATTACTTTGCCACTAGCTTAGAATATTGTCTTTCATTGTAATCTCCTGAGCTGTTACCACATAGTATATCTAGATGTTTGATAATGTTTGGAATGCTAGTCCCACAGTGACCTTGTGAGACCATGGCAGGGGGGGGGAGGCAGGGTCTGCCAGCCATACATCACTGATAAGATATAGCTGTGTGCTTTGTGAACAACACGTAATGTGGGTGACCTTCAACACTGTCAGGGGCACCCATCTTAAGTGTGTTCTAGGGAATGTGGGGCCAAGATCACAGCCCCGCCAGAGGACTGTGTACCCTGGAGCTTAAACTGCATTGCAAAGTGTTTGAAATACACTTTTTTTTTCTTCATGAATCTACTTCATGTGGAGTATAGTACTGATCTGAGAAAATAAAGTACACTTGTAGCGAGGTACGAAGACTACTTTCAAAATACCAGACGCTTAATACAAATACTATTTCCAAGCTCCCCAACATAGCCTAGCTAAAAACTGCCCTTTCACACTGACTTGTTGCAAAACATACTGGTCTGAAACACTCAAGACTAGTATAGAGACATGTATTGAACATTGCTACAGACTTTGCACGAATAAAATAATAGGCTCACTGCTTAAAGTCCCGTAGTTCCTGCAGTACAACAGAAATGCTGCATGCTAGTTCAGACCCTTGCATGTAGATGCATGNGTGTGTGCAGTGGTGTCATCGTTATCTCTCCCTCACTTCCGGACCTCAGATGGCCAAAACAGCTCCAGGTATATAGGACTCTTAAGGTGCCTGCCTACGTGGCTATTGAAATGCATTGCAGTTTGTTTGAAATACATGTTTTCCACTAAACTATTAAACATGTGTCCAGTGTTCTTACTTACAAAAAGAATGCACCCCTCAGATGAGGTCTTTTGAGTGCTTTCAAGGTGTCGTGCACATTAGAGATGCACTATTTCCAGGTACTTCAATGTAGTTGAAAACTCCTTTTTCAAAGCTCTGTATTTAAAAATATACCCTTCAGAGACATATAAAAATACAGATGGGGCCCTGCATTGAACCTTTGCTAGAGACTTTCCACCAATAAAATTATAAGGACACTGCAGAACGACGAGAACATTACACTAGACTACACAAATGAAGTCGACCATGCGCTCATTAGAATCGGGTGCCATCCAGCATGTAATTAACAAAAAGGTTATACATTATCACTACATGCAGTACAGAAAATACACACAAAAAAGTTACACTGTAAAATAGCTAGACTGCTGCACTCAAATTAAGGTGAAAAGTTTGGTCTGATTCAGCCTAGGTACAAATTACAAGTTCACACAAAGTAAAAAGGCCCACTGCAGAAAATATTATGTTAAGAGCCCCCCGAAAGGTAGATGGGCCAAATGCCGCCTGCAAGGGCGAAACAAAAAGGTTTTAAAATAATTATATGACCAGAATTACAATTTCAGTAAGAGTAATAGTGAAACCCCAGTAGGCCACGTGGCACGCATCCGTCCGGTACGAGCTCAGAGAAGAAACTGCCCAATGGCCGTTGGAAGCGGAGCACGCGCGCGCTGCCGGGAGTGGCGGCCACATGGACCACACAAGCAAAGATGTAACATGAGCGTAGATGAAAATGGTACGGAACAATACTAATACAAGAAATCACTATAACATGCGTGGGGGTGCACAGCAAAATAATCATACAAAACAATACATAAATTTACCAGCTCTTCAAATTACAACAACGTGCACAGGAGTACACGAGCAAGGCACTTATACAAAGAAAATACTTTAAATTAACACATGCTGGAACGTCCCTCAGGCGCCCTTGGGGACTTTGGTGCACACGCAACACACTCACCAATTGCATCACACGCATGAGCAACCTGCGGCGGCCCTATGCCGAACGAGGTCGAGCGACAGAGGTTTGGTAGAAAACATGTGATTAAAAAATGGGATTAGTATGCTTTAGTAGTGTCTACACACAAAAAGCATTTAAGAAACATTTTGTGCCCAAAGACAAATTTTAAATTCTCATTTCAACTGCGAGAATTAGTTTTTTGGGCATGGAATTGGCTAAAATGAGTGTTTTCAGAATCAGTTTTAGCTAATAAATTTTCTATGATTCAGGAACTTTAGAGGTGTCTTTATGCATGCATCGTACTTTTATCCTTATTAGCTGCATGAAAATATAGGATAACTGCTTGAAGTCATGTTTGGACTAGTTGTGGAAGGAAAGACTGCAAGCCAGTTGAGCACTTTGTGCATAGAGGTGATAAGGCAAGTGGTGAGTGAGAAAGAGTCAGCCTTAGAGCTCACGTATTTTGAGGTCTCAGATGTGCAAACAGAACCCGTAATGACTTCCGATTTCAGACCCCCTTAAAAAAAATGTCCACATTGCAATCCTACACCGGTGTAGTATCTCTGCTTCTTGTTGAGTTATGGAATTTTTTCAATCTGAAGTTGTATAAGAAATTTTTTTGTAATGTTTAAAGGGATAGTTCATAAAATAAGTTCTTGGTATCAGTAATTTAACCAATTTATAAAGAGACTGAATTAATGTATTATTTTTATGTAACTAATTCAAGGACCTTGAGTAAATAAAATACATCATATTTACCCAAATACAAACGTTATAACAAAGTATTTATGCATGATCATGTACTTTACAATCATAATAATTATTTGTGTTCTCTTTATTGTGGTAGGTTAACATAAAGTAGTTTCAGTGTAAGAAGCACCACCTGGAAGCATGGCCCATTTCTTTTACAATGAAATAAAGTCTACAGTTGTTTAGCATATTCAATGGGAGGCAGATGTAGTTTAGCAACTACATAGTTGGGCAGTGTGAGGAGGTAAATCAGTGGTGCAAAGTGGTCGTATAGGCAGCATGGGGCGCTAATAATAATATTTTGCTGGTGTGTTATTTAGCTCACGTGCGGCCATGATACGTGCCTGTGCTCAAGGACCTACTATTTATATTTGCTGAGCATGTTACAATCTAACACAGGCTCTCTGGTGATGATTATTGCAAACATCTGGTGCTGTGACGTGGGAGGCGTCCATCAACAGTTGGGCTTGGCTGCGTATGTGTACAGTCTTAAGGAGAAGTTATGAGTCAAGTTGGCTTGCTCTCAGGAATGCAAGAAAATTAATTCACCCACAGTGCATTCATTGTGTAGGTTGTTCACAGTAAACTGAGCACTTTTGAAAGCACTGCTTAAGATCTAATTGTATGCCCACTGTGTGTTCTTCCACCATTTGTAAAATTAACATTAATGTAAGCCGATCATGTTATTCATGCCTCGGTCAAGGGGAACTGTGAAATTTTTAGGAAAGTAAATATTTTAAAAGTGCTAATTCTTACACCTGTATGCATTTAAAAAACAAAAAATAAAAGAAATACTTTCAATATTCACAAATGCTTAGCTAATGCTTTTATTTAAATGTTAAAACAAGGAACTACTTTCCCTCCCTTGTTACCAACTTTACTGGGTGCATGCTAGTCTTCGTCCCTGTTAAAATATATGTGCAGGTAGGAGCAGTGACGTTTTTCAAATGTTGATTTCAGAAGTGCTCACTTTACAGTGAACAGCCTTTAACACCCAGTATTGTGGAATTTTTAATAGCTGCAATTGGCTTGCACATTAAGTGCGTTAAGAGGTGTGATAGAAAACACGTGATTCAAAAACTGTTGAATAATTTGTATAGTCCATTTAGGGTTACTTCCAACTTTTCTGAAGCCCTGCAAAAGTTCTACTTCAAGGATATTCCTCTGCCTCATGCAAACACAGCTTAACGTAGTCTAGAAAATTACACCAAAGGGACAGCTCACTGTTTTTGTGCGCATTCAGTGTAATAATATATTGCACAAGAATTTTTCTTACCAACATACCTATTTCCTCCCTGTTTGTACTCATATAAATTATAAATGAACTACTTTAATTTACAGATAAAATACAATTAAATGTTAAGTTAAATAAAAAATTACATAATTTTATTTTGACACGAGTATAAAACGCTTTTGATATGTGGCATATTTGAGAAACAAACAAACACATCATACACTGGGTGATTTTTCTATAGTTTGATTAAAAAAACATCAAGAAATCGCAAGTAGACTAATGGTGTTTGAACACGAAAAGCATTTAAGAAATGTTTTGTGCCTAAAGACAAGTTTCAAGTTCCCATTTCATCTCCGGCAATTATTTTTTTTGTAGGTGTTAAAATGTCTAAAATGAGTGTTTTCAGAATCGGTTTTTGCTGCTAAATTTTGTATACAAAAACTTTAGTTGTCTTTAGACATGCATCATAATTTTATTGTAATCAGCGTGCCATAAAAATATAGGGTCACTAATTAAAGTGACGTTCAGGTCAGTTGCTGACAGAAATACTGCATGCCAGCTGAGCGCCTCATGCGTAGAGGTGATTAGGCAAGTGGTGAAGGAGCGAGAGTCAACCTTCGAGCTCACTCATTTTGAGGCTTCGAACAGACAAATCAGATAGAGGTAGGTGGAAGTACACTAAAGCAGTAAGTTGGAACCTTTATCTGTTCTACCATTGCAAGTTGTCCATTTGTACATTTGAAGATAAACTGTGATTGATGTGATATCTAACCTTGAACGGGATTTGGTATCCCATCGTTATGCGCAAAGGTCACCAGTCAGCGGACACAAATCATTATAAATATGTCTCTTTATTGTTTTGTTCCTGGTTTTTACCTTCAAGTTCTGTGTCTGAAGAAAGTTACAAATAGTGAAATTCCTGAAAAATACTTTCATCTACATTTTCTCAAATGTATCCACAGTGAAAAAAAAAATGTAAAACTTCTTGTCTACAGATTGTGTTATTTTAAAGGCTGTGATGTGCATGTAATCTCCTTTCTGCCCTACTATTGTAAGATATTATGCCAAATATTTAATGCCCAACATGAAGAAAGGTTGGTTTGAAAAGTTGTTTGATGACAAACAGCAAGATTTGTTCAACTGGGCAAAGAAAAATACCTATATAAAATATAGAATAAATTGAATATATATTGGAAATTGAAATTAGAAGGAAAATATTTCCACCTATTATGTCATGATTGATTGTGTTTATTAAATTATAGCCCATTTTATTCTGAATTCCATTCTTTACGCAGGTACACAGTAAAAAATATTGGGTAACTGTAGAGATACACAAGAAAGAGTAGTGTTGTCAACCATGTAACAAAGCAAGGTATTAATAATTAGCAGGAGGAGAGTGTGGCATAGGGAGGGCTTATTTCCCTTGTGCTTGGCAGTTAGATCAGCCTACCATTCCACCCCTTCTGCCTGGATGTATAGAGTTTTAGGGGAGGGGGGACCTATTGAAATTTTCTTATCAGTTTATAGTTCTGTACATCATTTGGCAGGCCACCATAAGGTTGGGTTCACAATTGAAATCATAACAGTACTCATAGACCATAGATAGTGTGCACGAGCATTAAGGCTAATGCCTCGTTGACATGTTAATGAAATTAATTTTTTAGGTGTTCCTGTTAAAGATAGATATATAACACCTAGGACTTTTTTGAGCAAAAAAATATGCATTTCTTTGCTATCGAAGCCTTTTGTAACATTAATGTTTCCTGGAAAAATCAGAAAACTCAATAATTAAATTAAAAAATTAATTAAAAAAGAAATTTTTATATTTGCCTCTATACAAAGCTTGAGAGTATCATTTATCATGCTTAGGTTTTGTTTCAAGTTTATATATTCAAAATTGGCTTTAAAAAAACAGAATTTCATTAACATGTATTTCCGTATACCAAATTCTCGACCAGTCAACAGCCTTAACTGTTATGTTTTTGAACCCATTGATTCACTATGGTGCATAACAGATCATGTGTTTTAAGAGGTTCTCACATAGTACCTAAAGGGAATGGTTATATTTCTTATATAGACATGGGGCAACAGCCAATCAGAGGAGAGTAGAACATTTTTGTTGGAGTGGTTTATTGAGCTGTAAGAGTGGAAGAACTTGTTATGTTGCAGAAACTTAAGACATGTCACAAAATATAAATTTAGAAGGAAGAAGAGGCGACAGTATACAAATCTCTCTGATCACAAAACTAAAGATTTAAAGACAAGCAAACATTTCAACTCTTTTAAATCAATGTGCACTTTCTACATTAAAACATCAAAAAATTATTTATGAACACTGCCAACTGATGTCGGACTCATAGCAAAAATTTTATAAGATAAACATTATACGCAACAGGGTGACTAGCGTCAGGGAAAACCTGGAAAAGTCAGGAAATTTTACATTTCTGGTAAAGTCAGGGAATGTAGATAAAAACAGTTTAAAATGTATTTATTAAGAAAATTAATATTGGAGTCTAGCACATCTGCTACATGCCATCTTATGACTTATACTGCTACCTTAGTTTATTTCACCTTTATAGGAACATTTATGAACCTGTGGACAATTTTGTTGTCGTAATTTCATCTATTATTACACACATTTTCTTGCAGGATTTTTTTGTTTGGTTTACGGAGCAAGCATTTGCATTGTGGAAAATATATTTTTAGGTGTAAGTGTAAAATTTTGCTAGTGAAATGTTTTATTTAATAAAATAATAATTCAAACACTTTTAGGTAGTGGTTCTCGTTGAATTGATACATTATATTGTCTCTTGTCTTTGTATCGAGACAGTTTTCTAGTTCTGAGTACGCTAGTATTTAACATGTCACTTTTCCATTTCCCATTTTGTATCCATGTACTTTTTTGTTTAGATTTTTATAAATATATGTTATTGTTACCCATAAAAAATTGTAATTTATTCTAGGACAAATATGATAATATTTTTAGTATTTGCCACATAAGTTGGTCAGGGAAATGTAACATGATACCTGGAAATGCCAGGGAATTTGTTATAAGGTTACTGCTAGCCACCCTGCGTAAGTATTCAATTGTTAATCAATTTCAACAAGGTTTCCAGTGGTGTACAATATTATACTGTTACATTCTATGCTCTGTGTCTGTTTTCTGGTTGTGAACACACCATAAGGGCACTGAATATAAAATAATGCATGTGATATTTATGAAATCAAACACTAACTTGCAGATACATTACTTGCAATGTAATTTCTCCCGAGTAAGGAAAACTTAGATTTTGCATAATCATGCCTCAAAATCATTATGATGTTTATGGAACACACAAATTAAAGTACACCATTTACAAAAATTTCACAAGATAAACTAAAATGTATTTACTGCCTCAATTTTTTTAAAGTGTGTCTGTAGCAAAAGTTACTTTGCAAACTTCAGGAACAGGCAAAAAAAAACAAAATGTTAGAAATTTCCTTACATTCAGTGGTATAGAAAAAAAACTTAAAAATAATTTTTTTTTGTGTGGTGTTGAAAATAGTTTGAAGCAGCTGATGGCAGACCTTAAGTTAAATTATCTCGTGTTTGCAAGTGAGTTAGTCATCGAAAAACAGCAAATAGTGATTTTGACATGTAAATATGCAAAAACTGTGAAATCTCAATTTTTCAAGTGAAGGGAGATATCACATGTAATGTCTACAAGTGGAATGGTGTTCCAGTACAAATAAGAAATTAAATTTTTACCCCACGAGTTCTTTTAAGCATAGTTTTAACGCTGCTGCCTAGTACGTTAAAAGCGAGCAAAAGGGAGGTTTTAGCATGTTTCTGCCACCTTTAATGATATTGCTTTCAAACAACAAACTCTTTGTTCATCTTTGCTACAAAATGTTTTTTGTAAGGTTTTTAATACAGTGAAAATTCTGGGTACATTAAGATTTTATATACTCACGAGTTGTGCCCGCAGCTTTGCTCGCGTGGACTACAGAATTATTGTTTAGGTTTTTTTTAAAAATAAAGTTGAATTTTTTTTGTGTTAATCTTCTATACATATTATAAAACTCAACATCTCTCTGTCTGTCTGTTAGTGCGCTTATCACTCGAGAACCACTTATCTGATTTATGTGTTTTTTTTTTTAATTCATAGCTATGTTCTCTGTCCAGGTTTTAGTATATATTTTGTTAGGTAAAGTAACATAAGGAATAAGCAGTGACGATAATAGTGAATCAAGTCGGAAAAAAGTTTGTTGCCAGCGCGCTCTCTTGCAATACGCTGTCTAAACCGTTAAAGATGGAACAATATCATGTAGTAAATAATTTTGTAGAATAAAAAGACCTATCTATCTATAACAGAGAAATACTAATAAGCGTTGCGGGGTGTGTAATTCTAATCTATTATATGAAGTTTCTCTAGTGTAGTCATTGTCAACGGTTGAATCTACTATGTTATCTGGTATTGGTAGGCTCATGCTTTTTATACTTTTTCCTGACAATGTACGTGCTTTTCAATTTCAATGAGTGCAAGGTGAAAAACTTTGTCATTGATTGTTACTTGTGAATTAAATGGTAAAAAGCGCACTAACAGACAGACAGACAGAGATATGTTGAGTTTTATAATATGTGTAGAAAATACTCTCAAAAGCACAAACTCTTATTAATTTACTCGTACTTGCTGTCTTGTAGCATGGTTCCCCTCTTCAAAGTACACAAAATGATTTTAGCGTGGAATGTGTAAAACCGTATCCTTTCACTCGGTCAGTCATGTACTAGCAGCACCCTTAAGGCTTAACCCTTTGTACTCTTGTGTTGAACCAGGTACAACATTTTTTATTTCTTTTTCCAATCGTTAAACTAAATCTCCAACTGCCAGAATTGTGTTGCATTGTTCTTTGGATGTTGCAGAATGCACCATGTTTTCTGTGTGATTACAAGCAGACATTTTTCTATGCATTAAAAGACAATGGACCTGGCTTGATATGGAAGTGAAAATTATGTAGGGGCTGTGTTGGTGTGCGGCAGGTGGCGGTGCCAGATGTGGTGGAAGCGGCAGATGGCGCCGACGTGCTGATATTTGTGGTGCCGCACCAGTTCATCCGCAGGCTGTGTTCGACGTTGCTGGGGAAGATCAAGCCCACTGCCGTCGGCCTGTCCTTGATAAAGGTCGGTAGCTGTCGCCGCCCGCCACTTTCTATTTCCGCGACATGGAACCTGCTCCTTGCCTCTGCAGCTTAACCTTGGCCCCGTCCCCCTGGGCGGTATACTGCCAGCTACACATGCCGACGTGAGCTTGTCTAAACAGCGAGGCCTCCTGTACACGTTGCCGTGAAGGAAGTTCGCTGTGTCCGTCAGTGGCACAGTTGTGCTCAGTTTATTTTAAACTGCTGTTTATGCACCTGTGATGGACAGTGGTGTAGCCAGAAATTTCTCAAGGTAGAGGTTATACTGACTGAAGTGAAGAGGGGCTACACTGACACAAGTGACACAAATACTAGGAGAAAAATTATTTCACAGTATAATAAAACACCACAGTTTACAGCAATGATATATGTTTATGAAAATCAATGATTTATTAATAATTTTAATGTTAATTGCTGACAATCTTAGGATAACAGGGGGAAGTTACAACCCCATACCATCCCCCTCCCCCTTTTCCCTGTTGAGTTGTGCCAGTGGTGATGGATTTAGAGCTATCGCAACGAGCATATTCAGAAGAGCCACAGTGTCGCGACAATCAGACCACTAGTCTCCGACTAGGCGAACAGAGTTAAATTCCCTGCAGGGTCAGGTCTGGATTTTCATTTATGGGGAAATGTGGCAGACTTTGCCATTGTTCAGTAGGTTTTCTCAGGGTTCTCCGGTTTTCCTACCCATTGTATTTCATTACTACTCTCTGTTCACCTTGTAATGACGCAGTTATAATAATTATCGAGATAGTTGATTAATTTTTTTCGTTTTGCAAGACTTAGTAATATTTTACCGGGATTCAAAGTTATTGCCTTGGTATAATGTTTTTCGGTCATATGTTTGCTTTTTCGGAAATTGCCGTTTTTACTAGCGTCACCATTAGCAGATAGGAGCTTTCCAACTGCAGTCAACAATTTTTTTCTAGAAGGTTTCATTATCTTTTACTACGACGCAGTTTGGATGGCGATGCAGTTCGGCTGGCATGGGAAGTGGTTGCTCAACCCACGCCATGCCCTTATTTGATAACCTTTTTGGCACCCTGGGGAAATGAGTGGGGGTAGGCACGCCTTGAAAAAAAACCAGTGTGCCTACCGCCCGAAAACGGAGTAGGACCAGCACTCGAGGAAGACGCATCACACGTGGCAAATATTGCCCACACCGGCAAGCACCCGCGACCTCTAAATCTTTTTAACTTTAATTCTCTTTTGGCTTACACTTAATTCTACTAAATTATTTCTGCCAGTGTGGGAGGTTGCTAGGGTGCCAGGAGGGAACTGACGTCCCTCCTGCCTTCATACTGTATTCTTGCGATGCAAGCTTTCAATTACGTGAATAATCAATAAACTACTGTGGCGCTGCTCTTTGCTTGTTTGTCTGTGAAACGGACTGTTCGTGACTCTGCATACTTGAAGTTTGTATGGGAACTGTTTCATTTGAGTGATAAGTAAAAGTACAGAGTAAATAAACTAAAACTTGACTTTATTTTATATTGGTTTGGCGCCTTTAAAGTTTCATGTTTCTACCAATTGAGCAAAACCGAGCTGTAATTTCCAGTTGCCAGTACTGACGGCTGCCACGTTACAAACATGGCGGCCCAGACGTGGGGCAACGTTACAACCTCACGTCATCCCCCACCCACGTCAGGGTAGGAGATCTCAGCTGTTAAGTTCCACTCAAATCTCATGAAAGCATGCATGTATGCAAACACAAACAATCAAAACTGTATAGAATATAGAAACTGTGCTCTGATGTCCAACATTTGTTATTTCACACAAGTTGCTGCTCGCCGGCACTAGGAATTATGCGACCCAGATTAATGAACAATTTCAAGTACGGTGTGAACACCGCTAAAACCCTGGTTTTTAAGATTAAAATTCTTTGTACTGTTTTATTGTAAGAAATTTGTAAAAAAAAATGTAGGAGGGAGAGTGGTTACAATGTTTTTTAAGATGAGAGATAAAAAGTAAACTAAAAATCATTTTCTGGTCTTAACGTAGTAAAATTTATCTTGAATATTAAATTTTGTTCAGTAGGCAAGTTAAAGCAACTTTTTATACTTACATAGAATATTAGTAAGTAATATAAAGAATATAGTTCTTTATATTGTTTGTCAGTATGGAAATTATTGATAATATTTTTTTCCAGAGAAAATTCATGCTAACAAATGAGAGTAATTCCTCATGAGTTTGTTGTTGCTCCTTTGGAATATTGCAACATTATTTCTTTTCCTCTTTAGCATGATAAAGTAATGAAGTGACAGGTTTGTGAAACAAGAAACTGTGTTCCGAGTTTATGAATGTTACCTTGCTACCTCAAACTTTCATGGTCAGCTGTTGACCTTCACACATTTTATACTGCTTGACTGTTGCTGTCGTGTGGATAAGTAGCAGGGAAATTATGTATGTCTGGAGTATAGTATAAAAAATTTGTACTTTTTTGTGAGCCAAGTGTGTTATGAACATAAGTTTTAATATGTTTAGTTTGGGCTCTTCGCTAGTTGTAATATTTAAAAAAATGGAGGTGAAGGGAACACTTCTGTCGACCATTGAAAGTGTAGCAGCTTTTGAACATGTGCCATCATGCCATATTGCAGTTTATTAGCCTTAGGAATTGTACCAACCAGTTGTGTCCCTGTAAGGGAACATTTGTTGGGAGAAATTAAACATAATCCTGGTAAAGGCTGTTCACCGTAAACTGAGCACTTTTGAAAGCGCTGCATATTATTTAGTTGTATGCATATAGAGTATTCTTTCACCATACGTAAAATTAACATTGCAGTGAGCCTCATCGCTTTATTCATGCACCAGTAAAGTGAAGGAACTGTGGAAATTATTAGGGAAGTAATTATTTCACGGATGTGCTAATTCTTACACTTACATGCATTGAAAATAAACCAGAAAGAAGAAAAGATAATTTCAGTATTTACTAATGTTTACCCAACACTTTTAATTCAACTTTACGACATGAGACTACTTTCCCTCTGTCGTTACCAATTTTACTGAGCACTTGCAAGGCAGTGTGCTCATTAACATATATGCAGGTAGCTCCTACTTGCATACACAGAGGTGACAAAAGTCATGGGATAGCAATATGCAAATATACAGATGACAATAGTGTCGCGTACAAACTGTATAAATAGGCAGTGCATTGGTTGTGCTTTCATTTGTAGTCAAGTGATTCATGTGAAAAGGTTTCTGACGGGATTATGGCCGCATGACGGTAATTAACAGACTTTGAACGCAGAATGGCAGTTGGAGCTAGACGCATGGGACATTCCATTTCGGAAATGGTTAGGGAATTCAAAATTCCGACATCCACAGTGTCAAGAGTGTGCCGAGAATACCTAATTTCAGGCATAACCTCCCACAATGGACAACGCAGTGGCCGACCACCTGCACTTAATGACCGAGACCAATGATGTGTGCGCAGAATAGTCAGTGTAAACAGACAAGCAACACTACGTGAAATAACCACAGGAATCAATGTGGGACGTACGACAGACGTGCCCGTTAGGACAGTGCGGCGAACTTTGGTTGTACTGGGCTATGCCAGCAGAAGACAGACTCGAGTGCCTTTACTAACAGCACGACATTGCCTGCAGCGCCTCTCCTGGGCTCGTGACCATATTGTTTGGACCCTAGACGACTGGAAAACAGTGGCTTGGTCAGATGAGTCCCGATTTCAGTTGGTAAGGCCTGATGGTAGGGTTCGAGTGTGGTGCAGCCCCCACGAATCCATGGACCCAAGTTGTTAACAAGGAACTGTGCAAGCTGGTGGTGGCTCCATAATGTTGTGGGTTGTTTTTTACATGGAATGGACTGGGTCCTCTGGTCCAATTGAACCGTTCATTTACTGGAAAGAGTTATGTTCAGCTACTTGGAGACCACTTGAAGCCATTCATGGACTTTATGTACCCAAACAACGATGGAATTTTTATGGATGACAATGCGCCATGTCACCGGGCCACAACTGTTCGGGATTGGTTTGAAGAACATTCTGGACAATTCCAGCGAATGATTTGGCCACCAAGATCGCCCGACATGAATCCCATCGAACATTTATGGGACATAATCAAGAAGTGAGCTCGTCCACAAACTCCTGCACCGGCAACACTTTCGCAATTATGGACGTGTCTATAGAGGCAGCATGGCTCAATATTTCTGCCGGGGACTTCCAACAACTTGTTGAGTCCATGCCACGTCGAGTTGCTGCACTTCGCTGGGCAAAAGGAGGTCCAACACGATATTAGGAGGTATCCCATGACTTTTGTCGCCTCTGTGTATACGTTAATGGGCACATTTTCCAGAGGTTGCTTCAATGATCATTTAACTGTGAACAGTCTATACTCTTGTTAAGCCAAGCAATGGGGAGTTTTCCTTTACACAGGAGACATTTTTAAGAATTCTTAAGTTTTTTTAATTACCAGGATACTCTAACTGTTAAACTTTAAATTTAATAAAGATTTTTGGTAATAGCTAAAACAAATTCATAGTAGAGTGAGCAAGGACTTTTTAAAGCTGTGCTTAAAAGTTCCTTTCAGCTTATTTATATCATTTTGGCAGTTGTTAATATGAAAATTGCCATGAGACTAATAAACACAGTGTATACATTTTATAGTTCTCTAAAGTTAATGTCTAAGGCCACAACAAAATATAATTTTTTGTTATTACGTCTACTGGGAGGGCTTTAAAAAATGCTCGCTTTACCGCAAATAGCCTATCATAGCTCTTTCGTATGACTTTATCACAAGACATATTGAAAGTACTGTATATGTTTTAGCCACAATGTGGACTGATGTATTCATAACCTAGACTATACGTATTATATTAGTGTTGCAGAATTTTGTAATTTGGTGTCGATACTACTTCTGGACAGGTAAAGTTTTGCTTGTTTAGTGTTTAATTTATTGAGTTCTTATATCATATAGCATAAAATGCAAACAGTCCACCTGTCATTTGATTGTATGTTTAAAATTTAATATATGCTAGGAAATCACATGATTGTTAAAAATAAAGACTGTTCACAAATATGTCAATTAACTAAAAATTTCTCATCTCGATTCTCGCAAGAACATTTTTTCTTTCTTGAAAATTTCTTGAAGCCCAGATCTCATTCTCTCACAACCTTAAAGTTAAGGCAAAAACTTGTAAAATTGTAATGCCTGCGATTGAAATCATGTTAAAATATATTGTTTAATGTTCTCTAGAGTCATACACACTACATTTTGAATGCACAGTTCAGTTTCTTACTGTGCAGACCATGAATACATATATAAAAAATTTTTCATGTCTTGGCTTTATTTGTATTCTACAGTGTAAAATAACAATATCCATTTTTTCTAGCAAGTCTGAAGAACATTAGACTGTAATGCATTTGTGTTGAACATGACAGTAAACAATAGCAACAATTTATGGCTATTCAAACAACCTAGTGTCCTGTTGTGCTGAGTTGGTGACGTGACACTTGTATTTGTTCCTATGCATGTGTTATAACTAATATGTTTATACCAAGTGAAGTGGTGCTATCGTAACATACTGAACTCACATTCAAGAGGACCCGAGTTTGATTCTGGGTCCCTTTATTCAGATCTCAGTGTCCCAGGGTTTTCTGAAATCACTCCAGGAGAATGCAGGCATTCATGTGCACCCACTCACACTCCCCTACACCCACTCACGCTCCCCTACACCCACTCACACTCCTACACCCACTCTCTCCTTCTGATCTCTCCTCTCTCTCTCTCTCTTCCACCTCTATCTCCCTTTTCATCTCTCTCCCCCTCCCTTCTTTCACTACTCCCCTCTCATCCCTTGTTTCACCTTTTTCCTCTTTACTTCCCTCCCCCCTTCAACAAATCTCTCCCCTTCCCCCCTCTTTACAACACTTCTCCTTCCCTCCCCTCTATACCTCTTTCCGTACTTCCCCCTCTAAATTTTATCTCTCTTCCTCTCTTCTAACCACCTCTCTCTCCACCTCTCCTCACTCCATCCCTATCTCCACCTCTCCCTTTCTCCCTCTTTCTCTTTCCCTCGCATTACTTTTCTTCTCCCATTCTCCCTCTCTTTTCTCTTCCTCTCTCCCCCTCTCTCTCTCTCTCTCTCTTCCTCTTTCCATCTCTCTCTCTTTCTGTCTCTATGTGACTATTTTTACTTTCATATTTGACATATTGAAAACATTTAATGTAAATCTGAACATTTTATATTGTTGAATACATATTAGCATATAAGTGACAAAATTAAATTTTAAATGTGAAGTCAAACTTGAAATGTACCATTGGTGGTTATAAAGTATAATGTTACTTATAAAATATTGCCATCAAGTATAAATGAAAAATTAGTGACGTAGTATATGTATTACATAAAGGAAAACTAAATGTTAAAGTTCTTAATGATCTTATAAATAGGTTTTTACAATCATTTCGTTCTTAGTTTTATGTAGTTATTTTAGTAATATTATAATGGAGATGAGTTAATACTCATATTAAATTTTTTTTTTTATATTTAATTTACATCTGAAAAGCACTTAAATATTCATTAAATTTGAAAATTTTTGCTTCATATAGATTTTGATTAATGTAATTTAAACCTCTGATTTTTGTTTATTGTTTTAATATTACAAATATTTGCACAACCAATTGTAGTAGGATTGTTGGTGACATAAAGTGCTGTTGGACCAGGGGTTTGACATAGCGGAGGGCGGTGGCATCGACCTCATATCCCACATCATAACGAGGCACTTGAAAATACCATGCAGCGTGCTGATGGGAGCGAACCTCGCCGGGGAGGTTGCAGACGAGAAGTTCTGCGAGACAACGATTGGTGAGTCGACTTAGCAGCTACTTCATATCATGTCTCTGTCAACATTATTAGTGTTTAGGAAATTAAGAATTGTGTGTTCTGTAGGCTGAGCTATTATTGTCAGTGACTGTAATTATCAGCTTCATTCCCCTCAAAATGCTGTTAATATTGCTCTTTTTAAAATATTGAAATGTATGTGCATCATTATGGGGTTGGTCAGTATTTTGAAAATGTATTGTGTGAGCGATTGAAGCAGGATAGTCCTGGCTGAGATTCAGTGCAACAAAATGTCTGATTAGAACAGTAATTCATGGTTTCACCACATAAGTCTCTGAGTCATGAAACTAAAGACATCTCACTAACTACAAGTGTGTCTACACTCTTCCGCCAAGAAATTAAGTAATGTAGTTTTCATTTTCAAATCATTAGATTTCATCTGAAGGTAGACAATAAAAAATATTAACCCGCACCAAAAACAATTAGTTAATTTTAATCATGGGAAGGAGAAGAGGGTGCCAGATGAACTCTGCTTAAGCTTCTATCCAATACCCTATAGAAATACTTAAAAGTTTATCATTTTAATTTGCTTCTCAGTGTTGTTGGATACGCAGCCAGGAAGAAATTTAAGATTTTGGCTTAACTCTAAAAGCAGAAAAACTACTTAGCTGAGGTGAACACATTATGACTTACGGTCAGGGCTCGTCTGGGGCCTTAGCTGAAACTTAGAACTTCAAGAGATTGCGTCAACTCCATCACCAGCGCCAATGAAATACAGCATCCAAATGTACCACAACATCCATATGCATGCTACAATGTCAGCAATTCCCATGCACTCTATTCCCTCCACACCCCCTAGCACTCCTTCATCCTGCCTCAGCACACCATCACTTTGCCTGTTGCCAAGTAGTGCAGAAATTCCTCCACTTGGGCATGCACTGCCATTTACCCTGGTCAGCTGAGGAATGTGCTTAATGGGAACGTGGTGTTGCAGTAGTCAAACTACTCATCCCTCACCAAGCCAAACAGGTTTTGATTCCTGGTGGGTTCACCCTGACTTTCGCATACAGGAAACATAGCGGACGTTGTTGTAGGTCTGGCAGGTTTTCTCGGGGCATTACAGTTTCCCCCTACCCTTGCATTCTGCTGCTGCTCTATCTTCATTTCTTTTCATGCTCACCGGTACCCAAAATACCTCGACAACAACAGTATGTGGAACGTGGGTACACCTACTTTGTCAGGTTTCCTGATTGAAGGCTGATGCAACAGACATGCATCAATCCTGTTGTCACACAAAGCCAACCACGCCAGACTTCTACCAGCCTACCATCTGAACACACTGCAAAAACTATTCAAGATCAGAATTAAAGCCAGAAAACTCCTATCTCCAACATATCTTGAACGCTGACTGAGTTACTCACAGTAATGATGGTAGTGAATTTAGGAAAATAATGTTGCTCCATAATGACACGTAAAACATTTAACGTTTACATTGGTGGCAATGGAATTTGGCTTCTTTTTTGTTTTTTACACATTGAAATAAAAAGTGATAATGTCACCATGTTGACAGCAGTGCTAATGTTTACATGCATCAGTCATGGGATGCATGCACAGTGGGATGAAAGGACAAACCAAGTAGGTTTTCTGGAGGGAACAGTCAATCACAGAGAAGTTTTAACAGCAATGCATGTAACTCCAGAGCATAGAGGGAGTGTAGGGTAGAGAGTGCATGCCAGTTGTGCCATAACCAACCACAAGAGTCCCAACACTCAACAGCTTTTTTGAATCTGGAACTTTCAAAACTGTGTATATCTTAAACTAACGTTAGCTCATTTTATAGAAACATGCTTTCAGATATAAGTACACTGTGTCTAACAAAGCTTTAATGGTATTTGAATGTACTCGAGTTATGCCAAATATTTATTTAAGAAAAAGCATAAATCTGTTGAAAATATGGATTTAAATAAAAATGGTTGCCTGTAAAGTCGGTTTTACGGGCGAAGATTTTACGTGACAACGTAGTGCTGCGCGCGCGGCAGACCGATCATAGTTGAGTGGGANCTTGATTTGAACTTCCCACGCTGGATTTGGCACCAGCACCATCTTACAGTGCCACTGGCAGTAGTTGAATGAGAGACACAGTCTCATGGAGTTGGAGCAGTACGTCACACACTGGCATGCGCATATTGCTGTTCGCTTTCATAGTATCAGTACAATTCACACACACGCATCAGTGCCAACATATATAGTCTTTCTTGTGTGCTCTGTAGTTGTGTGTGGGTTGGTGCAGGCAGAGTTGCCAAGTGGACGAGTGTGGATGGTGTGCTGAGTGTGTGTATTTACTTGCAGGGTGCAGGGACAAGGCGCTGGCGCCGCTCTTCAGGGACATCATCCAGACGGACTACTTCCGAGTGGTCGTGGTGGATGATGTGGAGGCAGTCGAAGTGTGTGGGGCCCTCAAGGTACACTGATCACACTCTGGATGTTTGCCCCACTGCCATCCGTACTGCATTCACACTGACTTGGACTATTTTGGAATTATCATTTTGATTGTTTAAATGGACTATGTCCATTGCCTGCCAAACATAAGCTAAAAAAAAAATTAACAAAAATATTTACAAATTATGCAAATAAAAGCTGCAGACAAAGACGACAAAGAACTAGTAAACCATTGGGATCCTAGCTGTCATTAAAAATATTTGACAACAGACGATAAAAAATCTGACAAAAATGGAAAAGACTGAATACAAAAAAATCACAGTGGAGAACAAGCACAAAGAAAACATATCAGGAATATGCAATGCCCTCGAAAACAAGCGAAGCAATGTGGTTCTTAAATCCAATACTGAAAAATATTTTGTTAAAATATCCCCATCCCCAAAGTGTTTTTGTGGGCTTTATTCAAGAATATTATTATTTGTGCTTTTGTCTGAACATGCCTTTTCTCATACATATACACATTCCATTAGCATAATTTTCTGCATGTCAGTAAAACATTTAAGAAATAGTTAGATGGAAATGCATAATTCTGGCAAAATATTTGCTCAAACATTTGGTAAACACTTTTATCTAGCATTGACCTCGTAGATTTTTTTTATGTACAGTCTTCCTTCCAAAAACCTGTAGAATTCAGTTCACATTTTTAGCTTTGATGTATATCTCTTGTACTGGTAAGTGTTACGTGCATGCTGGTGCTGTGCTCGTTGTGCAGAACATAGTTGCGTGCGGAGCGGGCTTTGTTGACGGCATGAGCTTGGGGGACAACACGAAGGCAGCTGTGATTCGCCTGGGGCTGATGGAGATGATCCGCTTCATTGAAGTCTTCTACCCTGGCTCGAAGCTGTCTACGTTCTTCGAAAGCTGCGGCGTGGCCGACCTGATCACCACCTGCTATGGCGGCAGGAACAGGAAGATTTCTGAAGCATTTGTCAAAACTGGCAAGGTGGGCGTCAGTTGCTCGTGAACCCATACTTCATGCTCAGGGTGCTGTTTTACAGTGCTTGTTTCACCTCTGAGAACTGCAATCAGTCTGTCATCTGAAGGGGCCTCGGTAGTGCAAAGGCGAGGATGTTCGCCTCCCACCAAGACGAACCTGGTTTGATTCCTGGCAGGGTCACTCTTGAATTTTTGCACGTGGGCATAATTTGTCAGGGATCTTCCGTTTCTCTTGCCCTTGCATTCTGGCGCTATTCCATACCCACATCACTTCACCCTCATTGGCTCTCTCGATGTGAAGAGCCATCCAAACCTCTCCACCCCACTCCACTCTTGTAATCAGATGGTAGGTCTCGTCATTAGATAACTCACTTGCACATTCACGTCTTGCTCACTACCTGCCTGATACGTACAGCTAATCTTTATTGTTAAATATCTATAAGTCAGTTCACGACTGGAAGAGACTTTCTTGAAGCCCTGCTAAAGATCTACTTTCAAGCCCATTTCGTATCCTTCCACCAAATGTAAACAAACATTGCCATGTGGCAGTCACATGGTAATGTTTACATGCAATGTTTACATGCAATGTTTACATTCCACCGTGTGTGTATACATGTGTTCGTACATGCACGTACCCATTATGAAAGTCATGTATATATTATTAATGGATATTCCACAAGCGTAAANATTACATGTTATAGATGTGGCGTGTAGGTTTGATTTTGACTGGGAGGTGGGGGGTGGGTGGGGGAGAAAAACTTTCACTTTGATTACATATTATAGATGTGGCGCAATTCTTTGCATTGAAATGTGTCCACATTCAAGGAGTCCATCCAACAACATAAACATGGCACCGCTAACCTCTCATAAGCCCCCGGATGGCCGTGCTGTCACGAGGTCAGGAACCGAAGTTCCCATAACTCTTATAGTGGGTTTGCAACAAAAATACAACCAGACAGACTTTTTTCAAATAATTGAGCCGGCGGTAGGCCGCTGTGTTTATGTTTTAGTTGGGCTCCGGGCCCGTATTTAATGCTATTAACCTCTGTTGCTATCTTAAAATATTTTTCCAAACAAAAATCTAACTTAAAACTAATACGAAAAGACATTGGTTTCACTAATTTCTAATATTCAAACAATTAAATTGAAACATGTTATAAGAAAATGCTTAGAGAAGGAACAAAATAAGTGTGCCACAGATTTTGTAAAGAAATGACAATAACAAATTAAACATAACTAAAAAATGTGGCTCCAGTAAACAAAATATTAGAGAGAACTGTTGTTTACAATAATTAAAGAAGCTGACAATGGTGTATCCTAACATCTCCAGTTTGCATTAAGTTAAAACATCCTAAAGGCATAAGCTGCAGTACTTAAAAATACTGTTTATTTGTTTATTAGTTAGTTAGAAGTACCTGTAATAACTTATGGATTTTAGTGATTCCATTTGCTGCAGAATTACCATAGATCAAAACAAAAAAGTACATAAACAACTCAACACAGCAGCAACTATATAAAAAAAAAAGAAATGAATACATCCATCTCCACTCCAAAAATTAGAAACCAATTATTCAAAAAAATGACATTATTCAATAGCTGCTCTCTGATGTAGACTGCTACTTTACATATAATGCTATAAAGCAATGCTCAACAACATTACCCTACAATTTATCACTACACAAAAAGATTTTGCAAAAAAAGGATGCAGCAAACGGAATGTTGTGCTCCTGCAGCCAATTGATGATGGCATCCTTCCTCCAGCTACTGTGGGGGACCTTCTCCAGCTGAAATCACCACATGATTTAACAAATTAAAATGTATTACCCTTGAATGTTGCCAACAGTATGTCTGTTGTATAGAATGTTTGAATTAAGCACAATTCTTTCAAAAATATAAACTTTTAAATAGTTGGTTGGTTGCATAGTATTTATTGAATACCAAATGTATGACTTGAGACATCTATAATATTAGCCTGATAAGAATGTCTATAACTACTGTGCTAGGCATTCTTAAAATTTTTATCATATTACATGTCACAAACAATATAAACATTTTATTTATTCAAAAACAAAAGGTTGGAGCTCACACCTGTGTGCTGTGATATGGTGCATTGTCCATGACGATGACCCTTGTATGTTTTTGGTATCAGTAACTGTAGTTGACCCAGAAACTGAATTATGGTCCTTTTTAAAATATGCAAATTAGGTTGTCTATGTAGCACTGAACGTGAAAAATATGACGCTGATAATTTACAATAACTAAAAGACAATGGCTGTAGAACAGCGGTGTTGGGGAAATGCATTAATACACAATTGTTTACTTAAAAGATTATGACTGTGATTTCATCGATTACGATGTCCTCTCGTGTTTAGTGAAGTGATACAGATATGTTTAATAGTAGGGGAAGTTCCAGTTATATCGACTGTAATCTATTTAGTGACATATAACAATGGCAGTTAATGCCACAATGTAACTTATAAATACAAAACAAGCTCCTTCTTCAGAATCTTAAAATGCATCATCTCTCCATAACCTATATAAAATTAATTGACTATAACAAACTCACTATAGAGGCAATTTTCCTTACCATTGTCAGTTGTCTTTATAATAAATTTCCACTGTATATATTGGGTTGTTTATAAAGAATCCCTCGCAGGGGTACACAAATTCCAACACGAAGTAGTTTTTTATTTTTAATTACTCATTGTAATACCACCTTTTGGTTAGGTGATTCATACACTCACATTTGAGTCTATATAACCCTACAATCCTAGGTTAGTGCAAAATTCAAAAATCCTAGGTTAGTTTAAAAATGTAAAACAGTGATTCACCCATCGTGGGGTTAGGTTCTGTTAGGTTAGGTGGGCACATATTACGAAATAAGTTGGACGTTAATGCCCCTCGTATATTCGTGTTCTGCATCATTAGTGGAGTGAAAATATACCATTTTCGGTGAAATTATTGTTATTTTTACAGAAAAGCCCTCTAAACTTAATAATTACCCAAATAAAACGTTAAAAAGACACTAGACAACGTTCGACGATGTTATCGTTATTAACAAATTTTCTTTGTGTTCTTGTAAACACATTTCATAGGCCAACATAATTGACCTTAGCACACACAACTTGCAAACGCAATGGTTAATACTACATATATTTTAACATACCTTAGAACTGTGGATCTGAAGCGTTTCAACATTTCTGCCGCTCTTTCCGCGACGCTGCAGGGTTTCATTTTCCCTCGCCTAATTAGGGAATACAAAGATTCGGTGAGGTTAATGATGTCCTGTTGGTGTTGGTGAGTGGTGACTTTTCTTTTCTTCACCTTGCTATAACTCATGACTGCACACAAAAACTACCGCAACATACAACGTAAAATACAGTAAATAAAATTTTAAGCAAACCTGCAATAAATTTAAAAAATATAAAACACATGAGAACGCACTACGAGTAATCTCTTATACAGGTATCAGAAACGAAAGGAATCTGCACGAGAAATAATAAAGAGCGGATATTAGTAAAAAAAAAAACGAATAAATGAATTATTATAGGCTAAACAAGATAATCACACAAATTCTCTGGCACGTGTGTCGACCACATCTCGCCAACAACACACGGAACGAAGGTTTGTAAACCTTGAGCGTGATCCTGTGACTATGCAAGAAACATTGAAATCTAAATACGTTAGCATCATGTCATTAATAATTGGCATAATAAGACACAAGTCTTTTCGAAACCCATTTGCAAGCGATAAATTAACAATTACGTTAAAACTTGGGAACTATTTCCTCTCTTTGTGCTGGCAACCTAACGGCATAACTGTATCCGCGCTCGCCGCTGTTTGTAATGTTATATGCATGTAGCTAACGGCTAGGGTGTTTTTTCAAAGGTTNGTCCCATCTTATTTTACCTTCCAGTTGCTAGATTCACTAGTAAGAAGACTGTCTACTGAACCATATTGTGCCCACACTTGCTGCCTGATGAATATGACCTAGTGTCGCTCATGCATCCGTGCATAAAAATGTGTTTTTGTTCATGTCTGGTGTTCATGTTTCTAAGAGTACCAATCTGTGAGGACTTGTGCTTGTATCGTTATAATTTTTTTTAATTTATAGGATGCTCTTTATTCATATACAGTGAAATCACAGTACTTCAAGTAACAATGGTTAGATAAATTATTGCCATAGCACATTATTTCAATGACCATAAATTACCATGCAGCATTGTTTCATGTTGTGTCATTGCACTCTGCCTTCACGGCCACTTGGCCACCCTGGATTAACCGCATGGTGTTTTGCACTCACAAACCAACATGGTGACTGTAAAATACAATACAACGCAACATCACATGTGACAGTGGCACTTGCACACATTAGCTTTGTTCATGCAAGGGTTGTTAAAATCAGAATAAAACCGTAATTTTGCAGATAACTTAAGGAAAAAAAAATTTGTTTGCAGTTCCTTATCCCTTAATGCTGATACTAATTAAGACCGAAAATAAATATTACATACACATTACAACTCTCTTGAACTGTTTGAATGATACAGCCACTAAGTCTGAACTTCACTGCATAGTTGCAGGAATTTTAACGTAGAAAATTTTAAATATAAACAGTGTCAAAGGCTGAAGCCATAATAGGTATACTATTTTACTCTTCTCCACATTGCCTTCACATTCACTAATAAGTGAAACACTTAAACTGCGTTTCATTTATTTGTACTTAGTGATGGTATCTTGAACACTAAATAGACTGCCACGTGTAAAATTGTCATACTATTTCTATCGTTGGTAGTTCTCCCTTTTGCTTATAAATATACATGGTTTATAAAATATTACCAAATTGGTAATATGTTGTTGTCAAACTTGAGAACAGAACCATTTTTAAACTAGTAGTTTGATCCAGGAACAAAACACGGCCTTACAGCAGGACGTGTAATGTG
This sequence comes from Clitarchus hookeri, assembly GCA_002778355.1. Lineage (NCBI taxonomy): Eukaryota > Metazoa > Arthropoda > Insecta > Phasmatodea > Phasmatidae > Clitarchus > Clitarchus hookeri. The sequence continues at coordinate 171,700 of NQII01004866.1, forward strand.
TGGTGTTGCTGTGGATGCCTTGCTTATTGCGTGTTGACTCATGCTGTGTGCAGCCAATTTCTGAGCTGGAGAAGGAGATGCTGAACGGCCAGAAGCTGCAGGGACCAATCACTTCCCAGGAGGTCAACTACATGCTCAAGAACAAGGGCATGGAAAACAAGTTAGTGCCTATTCACTTCACCCATGCTGTCTGCTCATGTAAAGCATTGTATTGCTAGACTTAGGTACTGATGAGTTTTCTTGGGGTACTCCTGTTCCCCACACTATTGCATTCTGTCACTGCTCCATTCTCCATCACTTCATCCTGATTGGGGCACAATGAACCCATTTACTGCCTATGGTGTGAGGCTCTCCTTATTGCAACCCACTAGCGGTGTAGCTTTCCATATTAGTCTGTGTGCATTTATAGCTGCAGGTTTTCCTCACTAAGCACTAGCACCACAGGTTGCATACCTGGCAGGCAACCTGCCGCTTTTTTTCAAATGTTGCATGTTTTCTTGAGAACCGTTAATCTGACAGTGTTACTTACGCCAATGCAAAGTTTTCCGTTCCTTTAATGTACATGTGATTATGACAGCTGATAAACACTCTTGAACATACTTTTGTTGGTTAGTAACATGGAACCCCCTAATTTCATCCTGACGGGTGAAGTTATCACCAATCAAATGTTCAAAGTTGGCTGGTATATATTGGGCTAACAATTTTAATGAATGTGCTGTTAAATTTCACGTAGTTTCTGATATTTTGCAAATAACTGCTTTTAATTCTCAATTTTCAAGGGCGTCTCTTCCCTTAATAATCACATTAGGGTTGCTACTCCATTTTCCATAACGAGCCATCTCACAAAGTTTGTACCTGTAGTCTACATTAAGCCTGTATAATGTGGGGGGAGTGTTTGAAAAAAGTTTCAACTTGACCTTTATATGATGGTCTTATGTAAGAAACTGTGAGTGGATGGCGGACTGATGCGACATGTTGTATCTGCAGGTTCCCGCTATTCACGGCCATCCACAAGATCTGCATCGGTGACATGAAGCCATCAGAGTTCATAAACTGCATCCGCGAGCACCCGGAGCACATGTAAGTTGCTGCGACAGCGTAGTTTCCACAGCGGGTAGTCGAACGCTAGCTGGCTGTGAATCCACATCCTCTGCAGACATTCCCTCCTTGAAACACTTCAGTGCTGCTAAGTCACAGGTCCTTTGTGAGTGGGTAGACGTCTTTACTTGTTGCCAGACTTCAACATTAGTTAACTCACTTCCTTATATGTATTTGGCTCCACTTGGGCAGCATCATTTCCTGTAATGGTGAGTTTTAAAATACTGCCCAAAATATGTTAGTCTGAGAAAATTTATTGAGCCTTTAAAATGGGCAGCTCTGTTCAAAATATTCATATGAAATAGACTTTTGTTAGACTTGGGCAAGCAGCGTAACATTTTAAGAAATAATTTGTCTACAAAGTTTTATTAATTTTGCCATGTACTGGATGTAATTTTAAGAGTTAAAAAGCAAGAAAGTTAAAAAATACTATTAACGTACTTCATTATGGATTTTTAAAAGCATGGTGAATGTTGATATTTTATAAATTTGTGTTTTCATTTGTTTGAAGGAAATAAGTTGTATCTGCAGGTTGTAAGTAGCCGAGTTACAGTTGTGAACAAGCAAACAGTCTACTCAAGTTAGGACGAACTTTGAATATTGTTACCGAGATGACATGCAGGTGTCATGTTATGACTCAATAAGAGTTGCACACCTAGTCTTAGTTTGTAAATGGTTTCAGCTCTTCTACGTTCGTCTAAATAGCTGACTAATTTCTTTAGCATGTACAAAGCTTCTGTTTCAGATTGCTTTTTTTGTAAGTTATGCTCCTCCTTAGCACAGTAATTGGTACAATGTCTTCTCTTTTCTCTCTTCACAACTATTTACATTATTGTAGTCTCTTTTCAAACTGTTTTAATAATGGTAGCGCCATAGGCACTCGATGCTTGCGGAGTGGATATCCTCAGCTCAGTGAGTTCATGTGCTTGCAGATTTAACTTGCTTCAACAGAATGGAGTTGTGAATATTTTGTATTTTATGACATTTTCATGATGCTGACTTTTATCTTATGATGGCAGCCATTAATCAAGTTCCTGCATTATGTAAGTAGTTTGGGTGTTTTTTTGTTTAAGTTGCTGAATTTTTTGTGCCTTTTAACATTTTGTGTGCTTAGAACATTTTTAATTTACATGTTTGTGTATTCATATCTATCTAATGTGCTTGTGAAATCAAGTTTTGGGACTCTCAGAGTACTGCACATGTTTGTATAATTTTGTTGTATTCTGTGTTTTTTATTTTTGTTAGTTTTAAAGCAGCGTTAAAATTCTTTCGTTCATATTAATAACTAATAATGTACAATTTTTTAAAATTTTATGATTTAAATATTATACCCAGGATTTACCGGAAGGTACTGCGGGCATGAATCACTGGTAAGAAAAGTAAATGTGTAAGTAATTTTGTTTGTTTCATGTTTTGTGCTAACTGTGAGATCTTACTCCCTCTTTGCAATGCCCCTGTATGCGGACAGCTACTACGCAAGAAACAGTCGTGCAAATTGTCCACCTTTGGTTACAATTTCTGGTACATATACGTAATGCATTGAGCTCTCTTTGTCCAATGTAATTATGACAGGCCAGTTGTGTTTTTGTGACTGGTACGAGGTACAGTTTTTGTAAGTTAAGATTTTGAGACTTTGTGATTGTTAAATTTTTCTGTGATATGTTGCGCTAACCACTTTCACTGTGTGTTGGTGTGTTTTTAAAAAAATGGTTACCACGTGGTAGTGACTACTAATGTTAAATGTAATAAAGTTTTAATCGTAAAAGTTGAGAAACGGGAGTATTTTCCAAGATGTGATTATAATTACCTTTTTGTAATTAATTGTCATCATTATTATTATACTTAGAAATGATTGAATTTTAATTAAGTTTTCTGGGTGCACAGGAAATAACATTGTTTACATCAAGTTTGTTTTTTTCCTGTTTTTGCCAATCTTAGTATTGTTTTTATTTCTTTATAACAGCACATGTTACAGAAGCTCGGTTATTGAGGGAAGAGCCATTCAATGGTGGACAGTTTGTGTTATAACAGGGTACATAATTTGTACGTAAAAGTTATTTTTACTCTAGAAAACTGACACAGTTACAAAAATAGAAGTTGTAATTGGTGTAGAAACTTTGTAGCTTGGCAGTTGCTATGCAAGTATCATTTAAAACCATCAGATCCTGTTATGAAACAGTTGATGAAAAATTTACATCAAGCTACCACATTTTCACACTGGAAATGTGTGAGAGTTGCATCGCTGTGAGGCAGATTAATTTTGTGAGCCGACACTCATTCTCAGCGGGAGTATCAAACACTTAACAGCTTTCAAGTCGGCATGCTTGGTAAATAGTTTAGGTGGAGCAGTATGGAGTTTTGCATGGGAAAAGACGGACTGCCACTTGTCTAAGTGGAACAGTCCAGAATACTACCAAGCTGGACATTTGTCCTGTTTAGGGTACAATTTATTCATCTTGGGGAGTGGACTGAAAACTCACAATTGAAACTCACTCGGACCAGACCGAAGAGGATATTTCAGTCCAGTCCCAGATGGACTTCATTGTAGAATCTATAGTGAATGTTTGCTCCAGGCACTCAACTGGAATTGAATTAGAACATCTAAGATGCAGCAGTTTCCATATTATATCCTTACTGTTCTAGGCAGGGTAATATTTACAAGTAGTTTGTGATTTAGTTAGTGCACAATCGCAACATTTTGCTAGTTAAATCAGTTCTTTAGGCAGAGAATGTTGACGATGTCTCTTTATCAGTGCAGCTCCCTAAATTTGGTAAAGAGTACCAGAATGTGAGTAAAGGACACTCAAACTGTTTTTGTTCACCTGATGTATTGTTATATAGTAATCATTCTGTGATGAATTGTTCTAATGTAGTTATGAGACTTGTACATTTTCACCTCTGGGTTATAGATTTTTCTCCATCTTTTATGGGGCATGCGATTTATGTTTTGATCGCATCAAAATAACATTTATAAGAGAAGTAAACATGTCTTAAAAAAGGATCTGTCCACTCATAGCTTGCTCTTCATTTATTGCCATTAACCAACAATGCACTCAAGAAACAAATGTGGTAATTTTGTGTATTACAAGCTACTTGCTTATTCTTATTACTATTTTTACACTGATTAGGTATGGATAAATATTGTGAAGTATACGCACAGTTTTTAAAAACCTTGCTTTTGTCATTTTTATTCTTGAATTCTTAATTGATGGAAGTAATACGATTAAGCATGTGAAAATTTTATTCATGTGTAAGTGTGAAAGTTAAATACATATTGATGATTACAGTTGCTTTGCATAAAGTTTTGATTTTGTCATGTAGTACTTGTTAGTGTTTATTTGACANTACATATTGATGATTACAGTTGCTTTGCATAAAGTTTTGATTTTGTCATGTAGTACTTGTTAGTGTTTATTTGACGTGTAACATTTCTGTGTGACTTGTTGCACCTTATAAATAATGACAATACTTGCTGTAGTTTTGCAATAGGTGGTAATGTCCTGTTTCAGGTTGATTATTTAGTGGTTTTCCATGCCACAAATAATAAGTAGGTTGTAGATGAAGCAGTAGTAGATGTATTGCCTGGCGTACACATTCCGCTGCCGTGTGTTTGTTTTAGTGTGTGGCTGGGGCAAGTGTTACCTGTTGTATAGTCTNTACATATTGATGATTACAGTTGCTTTGCATAAAGTTTTGATTTTGTCATGTAGTACTTGTTAGTGTTTATTTGACATGTAACATTACTGTGTGACTTGTTGCACCTTATAAATAATGACAATACTTGCTGTAGTTTTGCAATAGGTGGTAATGTCCTGTTTCAGGTTGATTATTTAGTGGTTTTCCATGCCACAAATAATAAGTAGGTTGTAGATGAAGCAGTAGTAGATGTATCGCCTGGCGTACACATTCCGCTGCCGTGTGTTTGTTTTAGTGTGTGGCTGGGGCAAGTGTTACCTGTTGTATAGTCTNGCCTGGCGTACACATTCCGCTGCCGTGTGTTTGTTTTAGTGTGTGGCTGGGGCAAGTGTTACCTGTTGTATAGTCTTAGTGCATTCCCAATTCATGTGCCAAGTTTGCTGTATTGTTAATAGAGCGAAGGACCTTCACAAAGAAGTGCTCTGTCTCTTGACGGTTACGAAAAGGAATTTAGGATAACGCCATGGCCTTGAGTGAACTGCGTTGTGCAATGAGAAAAAATGCAGAATTAATGCTTTCTACAGTCAACTCTTGATTCTTAGACCCTTCACGGTTCCCGGGAAAAGGGTCCTTAATTTCGAAATGGTTGTTAATGGAAAATTGTTTTATGGTTCCCCAAAAAAGGGTCGTTATTTCGAAAGGGTCGTTATTCCAGGGGTCTTAGAATTGAGAGTTGACTGTATTTGTTTATTCCAGTTGTCATTTATCACATGAGACAGTCCTCATTTTTTTTCAGTGTCAACACTATTTCTACTAGAAAAGTAAGCGTGTATCTGGAATTCTTGAGCTGTTGTAACAGTTTTGGATGTTTCTGCCTTCTGATTTGCATCATAGGGTACATATACCACTTACTACGTGTAATGTTTTACATGACTTGCCCTTTGGAAAATGAGAGATTTAATTTGCTTATATTTTGACGTATCCTTGTTTCCCAAGTCTTGTCTTGCCTATGCTGTCCAATGAGCTACTGTTGAGATTACAAGCCAGGCGAAGGTTTTGACAGTGGCTGAGTTTTGTAGGTCTAACCCTTGTTGCTGATCTTCCTCAAAGTCAGGGTGAATAATTTTTCACTTACCTGCAAGGAGTGACATGCCTTCATTTATATTTAAAAAATTTAGAATCATAATTTTTTAATCCTACAATACATATATTATTTTTAAAAAATTTTCTTTAAAACTGTTAGGAAAGTTAAACCTCACCAAGTGTAGGATTGTGTGTTAACTTTATTGTTTGTGCTTTTTATGAACCAAAAATTTATTGCAAGGATGTTACTTTCTAGAAGAAGTAATAGTGTAAGTGTGTATGCATTTATATCTGATTTCTTTGACATGATATGTACCTAATTTTGCAAGTGATTTTAGAAAAATATCTTAGAACTATCTACTATCAGTTGTTTTGAATAAATTACAGAAATTTTGGAATTTTTATAAAGGCCTTACTTAAGGTTATAGTTGTTAGTGTTGATATTGATTTGTGATGATGTAGCCATGCCAGTATGGCAGATTAAGTTATCCACGCTTCTTCCTCGTGTGCTCTTGCCATACATGCTATTTCTTGCTTTCAAGTTGCACTGCCTTAATCCTCTAATCTCCCTTCGTAGTGAGTAGGGTTTACAGTCATGTTACATTCTAACTACATTCCTGGCATTTGCGAATTGCGGAATTAAAAAGCAAGCGGGGTTGATGATGTATTCTCCTTCATGCGAGACTAGCAATAGCTGCGTGATGGATGCAATTCTTTTTCGTGCCAACTTATCATTAGTGAATTTGCTCCGACATCTGTATACTTGTTATCCTGATACTGCGACATATCTATCTATATCTGTGGTTGAGATGATGTGGCGATCATATGACAGCTGACCAAGCAAGCACATTTTTCCATGACTGTAATGTGAGCAATACCAACATAACAGACTGAAAAGTTGGTGAATTGAAACTGTAATGCAAGTTACTATACTGAACACTCTTTATCTGTGTTTTTTACTATTCTGGTCTCCATCTCTTTGTGTATTACATGAGAAGTAGAACAGCAACTCGAATATTGGCCAAAAATAACTTCCACTATGGGGTTCTTATCAATAAGTTGAATGAAGTATGTTAAAAAAGAACTTTCTTTCATTGGTTATCATCTGCATGCTGCTTAATTTTGCTTATTGTATGGAAGAATTGCAAAGTTTGTTCCATTTTGTACTCCTTTATGTACATAAATGAGCAATTAAACATTCAGTTCAATGTTTGAAAGAATGGGGAGGACATCTTTAGAATGAAATATTTACCAAGCAGAGCTGATANTTAAACATTCAGTTCAATGTTTGAAAGAATGGGGAGGACATCTTTAGAATGAAATATTTACCAAGCAGAGCTGATATTTAATTTCTGTGGCATTTCAAAAAATCCACAGATTTATGAGTGAAAAATGTATACATTCTGTGGTTTCTTTTTGAAAAACAGATTGTTTGGCCAAGTCTGTGAAATTTGGTGACCACAAGTAAAAGGTTTATGTAATCCGTGTGATTTGTCTTAATCAGTTTCCCATGTTGAAAGTTGACTAAGATAGCTCTCATTTGCAGTCCGTGGACAGATGTCACTGCATTAAGTGTTGCTGTGCTGTTTCTGTTGCCGACCCACTCGTTCTTGCTCATGAGCTGAAAAACTCTCTGCTGGTTTGTTAGGCTGTGGTGAAGGTCTTTGTAGCTTGTGGTTTAAGGCAAGCTATACAGACAAATGTATCAGACTGTGAATTACAAGCTGAGACATTAAAGGCTGTTCATTGAAAAGTTAGCACTTTTGAAAACAACCTTTGAAAAATATCTACATATGTGCTACAGTACACACTGGCGCACGTGCAGGCATCCAGTTAAGTTGGTAACAAATTAAAAAATATATATATTCTTATCGTATTGAGAGTACAATATTTTAATATATGGCCTCTGACGTTATTGTTCCGCATTTTGAACACATTAGAGTATGAATTTGAATGTTAGTAACACATTGACATTCTTAACAAGTACACAGTTTCAGTTGGATGATACATGACTAAAGTGATCAGGCCTGTGGCTATATGTATCTTGAGTATAGCAGAAGGATAAAAAACGAGAAGAAAAGTAAATCCTAAGCAGTGCTTTCAAAAGTGCTTAGTTATTAATGAACAGCCTAAAACAATGCTTCCAGAGCACTATAAATATTTTTGTAATAATTTGAAAGTTAGATTTATTTTTATAGTCTAGTATTTAGTTATGTTGATATCTGAGATAAGAATATACCTATTTTTTCTAGCGGAAGGTAAAGCGTAGATTGGTATCTTTCCTAGCGGATGATAAAGTGTAAATTGATGCCATATATATTTTTTTTTTCCAAAAATCCAAAAACAAAGGATAATGTTGAATTTATATTATAAAAAAATCATCAATAGGAATTTTTATTGTAGCAATAATGGATCTATTTGTTGGCTGTAAATGTTTTTTGTCAGGGTGGCCAGATGTGTGAAAAATTAGCATGCTGCTAGGGTTGAAAGTCCTATAAATATAACCACTGAACTGAATGATGTTTTTTAAGTTAAATTCCTACATTAGATCATGCAATGTCTTTGAGATACACTTTCTTAAAGTAAATGTGACTTATACATGGTTGACCCGCTTTATCTGCAGACTTGGCATATGTGGTTTTGACCAACTGCAGTTAAAAAAATTAGGAACATAATTGAAAAATGGAAGAGAATGTCCGAAATCCGAATGTATTTTTAATTGCCATGTACCTCCTGCCGAACACCACTTGTGCACTGTTGCCAGGTGCACAGTATCTGGGTGCACAGTGTCTGGGTGCATGCAGCTTATTTGTTCAGCCATGTACCCATTTTGTTGGTGTATGTGCTTGAATTAACTTTCATATAAGCAATTCCGTGACTTGCAAACGTAACAATAGTATAATGGCTCCTAAGAAGAAAAGCAATATCAATTTTGTTACAAATATTTTACTTTTCACAATTTTTATATATGTGATGTAGTGTACAAGCATAGGTATACATCTGAAAATAACTTTGGGTGCATGCACTTTAGTGTAACAGTGTGTTATTTGATTGAATTTTACTGCATCCTTGTTCTGTAATAATATGTGTTGTTGATAGCAACTGTAAAAACTATGACATGTAGAAATCTTAAACATTGCGATAAATATCCCAAAGGCAGCAACCACGCTAGATAACACCACTTACCACCATGATTGACTATAAACAACTCAAAGAGTAGGGCTGCCAACACTTGTCGGCAGCTAACGGTAGAACCAGTGCAGCCAAATGCTGGCTTCATGGCGCCACTGTCGTCTGCAGCACGGGAAGTTTAAATTCAGTCTTAGTCCCACTACACTCGTACAAAAAACGTACACTATTTACACGTATCAACACAGGTGTGGATTTTTAAAGAAAACTAGAAAAATTACCCATTAAAAATAAAGAGCTAAAAGAATTGAGTGTTTTGCATCTCAAGTNGATTTTTAAAGAAAACTAGAAAAATTACCCATTAAAAATAAAGAGCTAAAAGAATTGAGTGTTTTGCATCTCAAGTAAGGAGGACTAACAGCATTGTGAATTTTAAACTCGCAACAGTGTGTTTGATAACATCTGGACGAATGCTGTGGACTTTGCAATTTCCCACGCTCCTATTTAAAGTGTTCACTCAACTGATTAGGTAGATCTTAGTGCATAGCCACTGATAAAATAAGTTGTGGACAAACAATGAATGACATGCTACAGACTTGCCCATATTTGACGACATAGAGCTTGTATTATAAACTGCTCTGCACACGACATAANTGAATGACATGCTACAGACTTGCCCATATTTGACGACATAGAGCTTGTATTATAAACTGCTCTGCACACGACATAAAGCACATCAAGTTTTGGCTACTTTACGAAAGCACACACTGCAAACACATTTACAGTGGAACTGTGCCATGGGTGTTGGCTATAAGAATACATTCACAGTAGCGATCATATTGAAATGTTCTGTATTAGTACACTCGTTTGAAACGAGCACCTGTTTGTTTACGCACTTTGTGTAATGATAGCATTGCTCGTTCTTAATGGTGAAACACTTGTAAATATTTTTATTTTTGGTTTCCAAGAGAGGTTAAAAGAATGTTAACGACTTTTCCTTCTCTCCTATGAGCGAAAGGAGGCAATAGGAATGTCTCTTTGTCTCTTCTCTTTCATCCTACTATCTATGCAGTCCTCTCTTGCAATTGCGGGCTATCGTGGGTGCCCAGCAAAAGAGACAGAGATATGGCTACGATGAGAGAGAGAGAAAAGGAGATACAGCCAAAGGAATACCAAAAGCATGTTACAGGTATCGGTTTGTTGGTAGGCTATAGCAATGAGTCTTCCACACTGCTACGTTTCAAAGATTGACAAATAAGTGCCCGTAACTATAATAAAAGGGATGCAAAAATACATTAACATAATTTGGCACCTGGCCTATAGAAACGAAAAGTAACTTGTCTCTTTAAAGAAAATTTTCTGGTTAATAGGCCTAAATTTTTCAGTCTCTGCAGATAAGAGTGTTTTACTGTATGCGGCAAAATGCAACATTATGCTTTTAGGTATGTGCGCTCAATGTCCACAATTTTTGCACATCTGTCGGAGTTCCAAAACCATGCGTCGTGGATAAGGCATGCCAACCATGTGTGTCTATATATATAAAGTGATAATATTTTAGTATTTGGCAAAATTATATCTCGGTTGCGGGGAGGGGGGTATGTTTTTAAAAAGATTTTACACATAACTTTTTATAAAATTGTGTAGTTGGCTGCAATGGAGATGTTTGAAATGGTTTCCTTAGTTGCTATAAACTATATGAATCCTTGCAGACTTTTTTTGTGAAGGGGAAGGTTGGTCATATTGGCTGGAACTGCCCTAGCCATATAGTGTGTAATTTCAACATTCTTGGCAATCCTGTATTTTGTGGATTTAAGTTACCATTTTAATATGTAGTTATATTGAGAAAAAATGAAGCTGATTTTAATATGAATTTGTTACCTGAAACCCGTAAAGATGTGTGTCTTAAAGGTGATTCTAGTGTTGAAAAATTTAACCGAGCTTATTTCAAATAATAATTACAAGGTTTGGAAGATGTTTTGCCTGTGATATAATGTGGTGATTAGCACACAACAAATAAAAGTCATGGGTTTTAAAAATTATCATGTGAAAACTTCAACATTAACTTTTAGTTGTATTTTTGAAGTTTATGTACATTTGATGTTATTTAGTTTTTTGTATGGAAATTATTTTATAAATCAATTTATAAATATTTTTGAGCTGCTGGGCAGTATAAAATTTCTGTACAATTCAAGAAAAATTTATATTTAGAATGGAATTAGCTTAAATGCTTGATTTACCATTTAATCTAGTAAAAAAAAATTAAGCTACTTTTTGTTAATTATTGCAGTTTAATGATTTCTGGTGCAAAAAATCAACAGGGGCTATCCATCATTGTGATAATTGTTGACATCAGAATAGTGTGATGAGAGAGGGTGTGAAAATGCTGGATTTACTACAAATTGCCACAACCACGTGACGTTCAGTAAAGAACTTTTACAAGGCCTCAATTTTTAGTGAGGGATCAAATCAGTTCTTTGACTTTGATTCTGCTGGTTCTTCCATATTGATCACAATTGAAAATTTAATCACCTGATTATGATCTTGTAATATTCAGTGGTGGCAGAAAACTGCTCTCAGATTTGTGTGAAAAGTACGCTGCTCATTAACTCGTACAGTAATTGTTTTGCCTGAAATCTTAGTGTCCTTTTCACTTTGTTTGCTACAAATACAGTATGTTATTTGTTAATGCTAGGCAGTATCTGAGTAAATGTGTCTTTTGCTGTGGCATATATAATATATGCACTATGTAAATTTCGGATTAGATACATCCAGGATTTAATTGAACTTGTCTGTAGTATTAACGAAAAGATGAAAACAAGCCAATGCCAAGAAAAACTGCATGTGTGGAAGAAAATGAAGACAAGACCAAGTCAATTAAAACTAAACGTGAGGCAGTATTATCAACCCATATAACCATGCAAAAGATAACAGATTTAACAAGACCCTTTACTCACATATTTTCTTTAATTTTTTTTTATCACATCTTTTGATTTTCAATGACTGTGCTACTCATATCCAGATGATTTTACTTCTTCAATATCTGCATGTAAATGCTTGGGTTTGTTCAGTTTTCTTTTGTAGTTTTTTGACAGTTTTATTAGTTGGTAATTTGTTCTCCACATTGTGGTCCTATGTTTTAGTCATTACAGGTAATGGATTAAATCCAATTCAATTGTGAATGCATTTCAATCACGGAACTGTCATTAATATTCAGAAGTAATATGTAAATGTTGATCAGCTACTCTGATTGCACTTCATCAAACCAAGAGTTGATGTGTACAGAAACAGAATCTAGTGTGGAATCAAGACTTCTGAATACAATAATCAAAATACCAGTTGTTTTCTGTGTAATACAGAGGTAACTATAGCTGATTTCTCCTTCACAGTATTCTACATTTCTTTTGTGAATAACCACACAAATAAATGTAATGATAATGTATGTATCAGTGGCCATGTATTTCAAATAATGTTTTTGAGACAATTTGTTTGTCAAGGAAGGAGGTATTGAGCTTCATAGTGTTCCTGGCAGGGCAGTATTCTTGGAAACTGTTTTTTACTATTTTGGATAGCCTCTTCCTCACACGGAGTAACATTTTTGTGGCATTTGAACCTTGCTGTTTAA
>NQII01004867.1:0-17783 GCA_002778355.1 Clitarchus hookeri
GTCAGCCTCGCAGGTATATAATGATCGACCTGCTAGGTGCGTGAGTGGGTGCATGCCTTCCAAGTCGCACGATGTATGTGTGTGACTCACGGCTTGCCCCGGTCAGCCTCGCAGGTAACTAAAGATTGGCCCGCTAGGTGCGAGAGCGGGGGCACGCCGTCCATTTTTTAAATATGAGTCTGATGTGCTTTAAGCATGTAATTTCGCATCAGCTGCCACAGTACTACTTGTTTTGCAAATTTGATACAAATTAATCAATTTTTTCCTTGAGATATGAAATTTAAAAATGTATTTATTCGCAAGTTGCTATCTTTCAAAATGGCTAAATAAGTCGCTCTGTGTAGACAGAGTTTATAATTATAATATCTCCATCTATTATACTAAGTTATGTTCGAATTAATTACATAGTATAGACGATATATCATTCTAAGCTAAAATAGCTATATGCCACCTTTTTAAAAATAAGTGTTTGACATGCTTTAAACATACCACTTGATGCCATCTGCATCAGCACTACTTTTCTGCCAAATAAGGTATAAATAAGTTTTTTTTCCGAGATATGGCATAATAACTTTATTTATTCATATGCCACTATCTTCCAATATGGCCAACAAAAGTGGTTATTTGTTGGTTTATATGATGCCTGTAATAGATACTTTCAGTATACAAAATTGGGACGAAAATTTTAATGTTATGATAGATATACAAATAACCCTAAATATTTGTATGGCCGCCATTTTGAAAATAAATACCTAATAAATGTCAATAACTTGCTCACTTGGTCTATCGTATTATTTCTTACATGCCCAATTGGGTGAGAATCGGTTTAATAGTTTTCGAGGTATAATAAAACAACCTTTATTTTTTTTATTTGGTGCTATTTTAAAAAACAGCAGACCCACCACAATATTTATCTCAAATTTAATACTCACTGGATACTCTGCTAGCATACTAAATTTGGTGGTTTCGATCAGTAGAATGGTTCCCGAGATTTGACGTATGACCCCAAATTTTAAAATAGTCACCATTTTGAAAGTAAGTTCCCGACGTGGTCGAAAACTATAAAAATTAGGTGTCCTTATTAAGTTTTATATGTATACCAAGTTTGGTGAAATTCAATTTATGCGTTCAAAAATTGAAAGAAGGATACACACGCATGCACAGCCGCACCCACAGGCACACATATACACACATAGAGAGAAAAGTGATCTCGTAAGCGTTCTCTTTCTTCGAAAAGTAGGCTAAAAATGAATGGATCGTGAACTCCATGCAAAACATTAATGCAGTCGTCAAGTACAAATGTTTGTAAACAGTCGGTGAATTTATTGTTTTTATATGTACGGACGAAGGACAGGAGACAAACCGATGGAATGATTATGGATTGATCATTAATAGAAAAATTGGAAGATTGATAGAAGGACTGATAGGTACATTGAGAGATATATGGAACGATTAATTGAAAGATTGAAAGTTTAATGGAAAGATTAAGATTTATGGAGATATTAATTAAATGATAGAAAAATTGATGGAAAGATTGGAGAGTTGATAGAAATATTTAACGAATGATTTGAAACATCGATGGAAATATTAGAAGTTTGATTTAAAAATTGGAAGATTGATGGAAATATTGCGATATTGATCGAAAGATTAGACAATATATTGAAAGATTGATTGAAAGATTGCCAGAGAGATCGAAACATTGATTATAAGAATGAAATATTGCAAAGAATATTGAAATATTTATGGGAATATTGAGAAAGTGAACGAAAGTTTTAATGGAAAGTTTGGAAGATTGCGTGTTTGATCGATAGATTGATGGAAAGATTGGAAGGTTGATGGAAAAATTGCGAGATTGATAGCAAGATTGGACGAAAGTTAGAAATATTCATGGTAAGATTGAGAGATTGATCGAAATATTGGATGAATAACTAAAATATTGATGGAAATATTTTTAATCGAAAAATTCAACGAAATATTGAAATATTGATAGAAAAATTGCGAAATTGATTAAAAGATTGAACATCAGATTGAAATATTATGGAAGGTTGCGAAAGTGATCGAGAGATTGACGGAAAGATTGCGATATTGATCGATATGTCGAATGGAATATTAAGAAATGAATGGGAGGATTACGAAAGTGTTTGGAAGCTTGGAAGATTGATGGAAAGATTAATGGAAATATTGCGATATTAATTTAAGAATGGATGGACAATTTGGAAGATTGATCGAAAGGTTCGATGTAAGAGTGGATGATTCATGGAAAGATTGCTAAAGTGATCGAAATATTGATGTAAAGACATAATACTAATGAAAATATTGATGGAAATATTGGAAAGATTAATGGAAATATTGCGAAATTGAGCGAAAGATTGATAGGTTGATGGTCAATAAGAGCACTGAAAATAATATTGTCTATCACTCGAGCTGGCCTCATACATTCCAAGTCTCAAGAGTCTAACACTATTAGTTCTTAAATCAAAACCAACTATGCCTATAAAAATTTTGGTAGATTCTGATCCATATCAATATCACAACATACTTGTGCAGGTGGTCACTGCTGATACTATGGGCTTCGTTTGGCCGCACATACATACCATAATTACAAAAAAAATCTAGTATAGGCTATTCACAGTAAAGTGAGCACTTTTGAAAACTCTCTCATTTGGAATGATAATCAATAAATATATTCTATTGTATCCTTAGACGCTAAAATTCCGAATTCGGTGGAATATACACATAGCGTTTATTACTGACGTGGCAATATTTATTTTAAAAGGGTGGTTAAAGGGTAAAAATCNCGGTGGAATATACACATAGCGTTTATTACTGACGTGGCAATATTTATTTTAAAAGGGTGGTTAAAGGGTAAAAATCGACTGAATGGAAAAAGTAACTAGGGCCTCAAAAGTGTTCACTTTACCGCGAACAGACTATAGAATACTTACACCTTTATAACAGTCGATACAATGAATAATTTGCTGATTCTGACATTTTATAAGAATTGGACTTGAATAGAGGAGTCCGGGAATCTAGTCACGAATGAAAGACTTATGTAGAGTTCCGCAATAATCTATGTTCAGGTTCGGTACACATTTAAAGAAAAGTAAATAAAACAATTTATAATTTAAATGTTATTTAATAAAACGCCTATGCCTACGTCTATAAAACCAATATGGCCACCGGCTGGAATAAATGTATGAATATCATTATGTGTTAGTGGACGTAACTGCTGGGCACCTTCGGGTACGTCCGGCAATCCCGAGTCGAAGCCTTGCAAGCACATCCGAGTTGAGCCGAAGACTGCCGAGAGCACCCTCCCGNTACGTCCGGCAATCCCGAGTCGAAGCCTTGCAAGCACATCCGAGTTGAGCCGAAGACTGCCGAGAGCACCCTCCCGAGTCGAGCACTTCCGAGTTGAGCCGAACACCCTCCCCTCTTCACCTGGCCGTACAGCTGCGATATAGAATACATTGCACCGGACTCATCATATGTACATTACTTATACAAATTAGAAACTGTAGTTTTACAACAGTTCGAGAGTACTGTTACATTCTCATTTCTGGTTACGTCAATTCCTATTTTTCACCTAAATGGTTACCCATAAAATGTTCGTATATTTGCACGTCTGTCCGTAATTTGTTTGTAAATTTTTAAAACATGTGAGGATATTATATATATATGCCATCGTGTGTGTGTGTGTGTGTGTGTGTGTGTGTGTGTGTGTGTGTTGTAGCGCGAGTTACAAGTAAAAACGGAGGCGAATACCAAAATCTGTGTTTTCGTTGCCAGGCAGGATCCTTGGTGTTCACTGAAGGCAGGAGTGCCGCAGTAGCAGCGGAGCAATGCAGTTGAAGCGCAAGACTTGGATGAGAATCTCGGCATGTCTCAGTGTCGCTTTGCTTCTCCTGGGAGGCATCACCATCGCCTTTGTGGACGACATCTACCGCGGCTTAATCAACAAGGTGAGGCACCGCGGNCGTCCAACTCACACGATGTTTGTGTGTGACTCACCGCTTGCCCCGGTCAGCCTCGTAGGTAGATAATGATTGACCCACCAGGTGCGTGAGTGGGGGCACGCCGTCCAAGTCGCATGATGTTTGTGTGTGACTCACCGCTTGCCCTGGTCAGCCTCGCCGGTAGATAATTATTGACCCGCTAGGTGTGTGTGTGGGGGCATGCCGTCCAAGTTGCACGATGTTTGTGTGTGACTCACAGCTAGCCCCGGTCAGCCTCGCAGGTAGATAATGATTGACCCCCTAGGTGCGTGAGTGGGAGCACGCCGTCCAAGTCGCACGATGATTGTGTGTGACTTACAGCTTGCCCCGGTCAGCCTCGCAGGTAGATAATGATTGACCCGCTAGGTGCATGAGTGGGGGCACGCCGTCCAAGTCACACGATGTTTGTGTGTGACTCACCGCTTGCCCCAGTCAGCCTCGCAGGTAGATAATGATTGACCTGCTAGGTGCATGAGTGGGGGCACGCCGTCCAAGTCACACGATGTTTGTGTGTGACTCACCGCTTGCCCCAGTCAGCCTCGCAGGTATATAATGATCGACCTGCTAGGTGCATGAGTGGGTGCATGCCTTCCAAGTCGCACGATGTTTGTGTGTGACTCACGGCTTGCCCTGGTCAGCCTCGCAGGTAACTAAAGATTGGCCCGCTAGGTGCGAGAGCGGGGGCACGCCGTCCATTTTTTAAATATGAGTCTGATGTGCTTTAAGCATGTAATTTCGCATCAGCTGCTACAGTACTACTTGTTTTGCAAATTTGATACAAATTAATCAATTTTTTCCTTGAGATATGAAATTTAAAAATGTATTTATTCGCAAGTTGCTATCTTACAAAATGGCTAAATAAGTCGCTCTGTGTAGACAGAGTTTATAATTATAATATCTCCATCTATTATACTAAGTTATGTTCGAATTGATTACATAGTATAGACGATATATCATTCTAAGCTAAAATAGCTATATGCCACCTTTTTAAAAATAAGTGTTTGACANGACGATATATCATTCTAAGCTAAAATAGCTATATGCCACCTTTTTAAAAATAAGTGTTTGACATGCTTTAAACATTCCACTTGATGCCATCTGCATCAGCACTACTTTTCTGCCAAATAAGGTATAAAGAAGTTTTTTTCCGAGATATGGCATAATAACTTTATTTATTCATATGCCACTATCTTCCAATATGGCCAACAAAAGTGGTTATTTGTTGGTTTATATGATGCTTGTAATAGATACTTTCAGTATACAAAATTGGGACGAAAATTTTAATGTTATGATAGATATACAAATAACCCTAAATATTTGTATGGCCGCCATTTTGAAAATAAATACCTAATAAATGTCAATAACTTGCTCACTTGGTCTATCGTATTATTTCTTACATGCCCAATTGGGTGAGAATCGGTTTAATAGTTTTCGAGGTATAATAAAACAACCTTTATTTTTTTTATTTGGTGCTATTTTAAAAAACAGCAGACCCACCACAATATCTATCTCAAATTTAATACTCACTGGATACTCTGCTAGCATACTAAATTTGGTGGTTTCGATCAGTAGAAAGGTTCCCGAGATTTGACGTATCACCCCAAATTTTAAAATAGTCACCATTTTGAAAGTAAGTTCCCGACGTGGTCGAAAACTATAAAAATTAGGTGTCCTTATTAAGTTTTATATGTATACCAAGTTTGGTGAAATTCAATTTATGCGTTCAAAAATTGAAAGAAGGATACACACGCATGCACAGCCGCACCCACAGGCACACATATACACACATAGAGAGAAAAGTGATCTCGTAAGCGTTCTCTTTCTTCGAAAAGTAGGCTAAAAATGAATGGATCGTGAACTCCATGCAAAACATTAATGCAGTCGTCAAGTACAAATGTTTGTAAACAGTCGGTGAATTTATTTTTTTTATATGTACGGACGAAGGACAGGAGACAAACCGATGGAATGATTATGGATTGATCATTAATAGAAAAATTGGAAGATTGATAGAAGGACTGATAGGTACATTGAGAGATATATTAAACGATTAATTGAAAGATTGAAAGTTTAATGGAAAGATTAAGATTTATGGAGATATTAATTAAATGATAGAAAAATTGATGGAAAGATTGGAGAGTTGATAGAAATATTTAACGAATGATTTGAAACATCGATGGAAATATTAGAAGTTTGATTGAAAAATTGGAAGATTGATGGAAATATTGCGATATTGATCGAAAGATTAGACAATATATTGAAAGATTGATTGAAAGATTGCCAGAGAGATCGAAACATTGATTATAAGAATGAAATATTGCAAAGAATATTGAAATATTTGTGGGAATATTGAGAAAGTGAACGAAAGTTTTAATGGAAAGTTTGGAAGATTGCGTGTTTGATCGATAGATTGATGGAAAGATTGGAAGGTTGATGGAAAAATTGCGAGATTGATAGCAAGATTGGACGAAAGTTAGAAATATTCATGGTAAGATTGAGAGATTGATCGAAATATTGGATGAATAACTAAAATATTGATGGAAATATTTTTAATCGAAAAATTCAACGAAATATTGAAATATTGATAGAAAAATTGCGAAATTGATTAAAAGATTGAACATCAGATTGAAATATTATGGAAGGTTGCGAAAGTGATCGAGAGATTGACGGAAAGATTGCGATATTGATCGATATGTCGAATGGAATATTAAGAAATGAATGGGAGGATTACGAAAGTGTTTGGAAGCTTGGAAGATTGATGGAAAGATTAATGGAAATATTGCGATATTAATTTAAGAATGGATGGACAATTTGGAAGATTGATCGAAAGGTTCGATGTAAGAGTGGATGATTCGTGGAAAGATTGCTAAAGTGATCGAAATATTGATGTAAAGACATAATACTAATGAAAATATTGATGGAAATATTGGAAAACTTTTGAAAAGATTAATGGAAATATTGCGAAATTGATCGAAAGATTGATAGGTTGATGGTCAATAAGAGCACTGAAAATAATATTGTCTATCACTCGAGCTGGCCTCATACATTCCAAGTCTCAAGAGTCTAACACTATTAGTTCTTAAATCAAAACCAACTATGCCTATAAAAATTTTGGTAGATTCTGATCCATATCAATATCACAACATACTTGTGCAGGTGGTCACTGCTGATACTATGGGCTTCGTTTGGCCGCACATACATACCATAATTACAAAATAATCTAGTATAGGCTATTCACAGTAAAGTGAGCACTTTTGAAAACTCTCTCATTTGGAATGATAATCAATAAATATATTCTATTGTATCCTTAGACGCTAAAATTCCGAATTCGGTGGAATATACACATAGCGTTTATTACTGACGTGGCAATATTTATTTTAAAAGGGTGGTTAAAGGGTAAAAATCGACTGAATGGAAAAAGTAACTAGGGCCTCAAAAGTGTTCACTTTACCGCGAACAGACTATAGAATACTTACACCTTTATAACAGTCGATACAATGAATAATTTGCTGATTCTGACATTTTATAAGAATTGGACTTGAATAGAGGAGTCCGGGAATCTAGTCACGAATGAAAGACTTATGTAGAGTTCCGCAATAATCTATGTTCAGGTTCGGTACACATTTAAAGAAAAGTAAATAAAACAATTTATAATTTAAATGTTATTTAATAAAACGCCTATGCCTACGTCTATAAAACCAATATGGCCACCGGCTGGAATAAATGTATGAATATCATTATGTGTTAGTGGACGTAACTGCTGGGCACCTTCGGGTACGTCCGGCAATCCCGAGTCGAAGCCTTGCAAGCACATCCGAGTTGAGCCGAAGACTGCCGAGAGCACCCTCCCAAGTCGAGCAGTTCCGAGTTGAGCCGAACACCCTCCCCTCTTCACCTGGCCGTACAGCTGCGATATAGAATACATTGCACCGGACTCATCATATGTACATTACTTATACAAATTAGAAACTGTAGTCTTACAACAGTTCGACAGTACTGTTACATTCTCATTTCTGGTTACGTCAATTCCTATTTTTCACCTAAATGGTTACCCATAAAATGTTCGTATATTTGCACGTCTGTCCGTAATTTGTTTGTAAATTTTTAAAACATGTGAGGATATTATATATATATATATGCCATCGTGTGTGTGTGTATGTGTGTGTGTTGTAGCGCGAGTTACAAGTAAAAACGGAGGCGAATACCAAAATCTGTGTTTTCGTTGCCAGGCAGGATCCTTGGTGTTCACTGAAGGCAGGAGTGCCACAGTCGCAGCGGAGCAATGCAGTTGAAGCGCAAGACTTGGATGAGAATCTCGGCATGTCTCAGTGTCGCTTTGATTCTCCTGGGAGGCATCACCATCGCCTTTGTGGACGACATCTACCGCGGCTTAATCAACAAGGTGAGGCACCGCGGCTAGCTTGTACAGCACGTTGATAATTTTACAAATTGGCTAGGGCGTATCCAGGTTCGTGTGGAATGGAGGTATTCTATACATATTATAAAACTCAACGTCTCTCTGTCTGTCTGTNTTTGTTACGTAAAGTAACATAAGGAATAAGCAGTGACGATAATAGTGAATCAAGCCGGAAAAAAGTTTGCCGCCAGCGCGCTCTCTTGCA
The DNA here is from genome assembly GCA_002778355.1 of Clitarchus hookeri. NCBI lineage: Eukaryota > Metazoa > Arthropoda > Insecta > Phasmatodea > Phasmatidae > Clitarchus > Clitarchus hookeri. The sequence continues at coordinate 8,615 of NQII01004867.1, forward strand.
ATACGCTGTCTAAACCGTTAAGGAAGGGAAAATATCATGTAGTAAAGAATTTTGTAAAATAGAAAGACCTAAAAAAACTNATCAAGCCGGAAAAAAGTTTGCCGCCAGCGCGCTCTCTTGCAATACGCTGTCTAAACCGTTAAGGAAGGGAAAATATCATGTAGTAAAGAAATTTGTAAAATAGAAAGACCTTAAAAGTTCCGCGGTAACATATATCTATCTATAACAGAGAAATACTAATACATAATTTGATGCAAATGTTTGAGAATTGTAGGNTCCGCGGTAACATATATCTATCTATAACAGAGAAATACTAATACATAATTTGATGCAAATGTTTGAGAATTGTAGGCTTTTGTGCGATTTATACTGCATGTGAGCTCGTCTGTTACATGTATAGATAGTTTCTAGGAATTCCAGAGCTCCTGGCAATCTCTTTGGTATTTTACATTAATTTGATAAAGTTTTTAGCATTATAAAATGGTGGTTCTTTCGTTACAAATGCGATTTGTGAAATTTAAATTGGAAAACGAGTAACTAGTAAATTTCTCAACTTTTATAGTCTATTTTGTTACAGAAAAGACAATGTGTTGTTAGAAATATTTACAGGATTAAAACTGTAATTGGCTTACTTCCGCTAAGGCCTTCCCAGTTCTGTATAGTATGCCTATTTGCTTAATACTAACAAATGTTTTGTTATATTCACTCGTCCCAAATGCAATTTCTGCATCTGTTACTGCAACAGACGCAGGTATGTACAAAACTCTAACGGAAAAACACCGCATGAAACTTGTAAGCTTGCCAGAAAACTAAATAAATATTTCTATACGTAACAATATTTCCGCCAGTTTCACCCTAAAACGTAAATGTGTAGGTAAGAAAGGTTAACTTGATATATTTTGTACTAAAACACAATTTAATCAAATGTTATACAAAAACTATTTCTTGCTAGCTATAACCAAAACACCTCCCTTTTCTAGCTTTTAATTCCAATGACTATGAAGTAAATATTATACGTAATTTGTGTACAAAATGAAAGGGGAAGTTTAATTTAACTAAAAAATAAGGTTCTTTAATGTTAACGGAAGTATAAAACGTTTATTATATATGATTTATTTGTGAAACAACAGAGCATATTCAACGTGGAGTGATTATTTAGAGGTTTTCTTCGATAAGTGTAAAGATACTGTTAATATATTATAAACAGAAATCACGCGTTGTTCAAGTAAATTTCTATCGAAGTGCACATGCACCCATGTTTATAATTATGCCAGTGGTATCTTCCGATGAATTAAGTCGATTCAGCTGATCACTTCGTGAAATACAGATTAGGAATTACGTAACGACAAAAGTTCATCTCTTGGAAAACCTACTATTTTACCACGCAGTTAAACTTCTGCGTCAACATTCAAAATACCTTCTGTCTTCTTTCTTACTTCTTTCAATTATGACAAAATACATGCTCGTGTCAAAATATGCATTATAAAATTAACTTTGTTGGCGTTCAAGTCAACAAATGTAAGTGCATCGCGTCTTAGCTACCTGCTCGTATTTTATGTTAACAAATATGACANTTGGCGTTCAAGTCAACAAATGTAAGTGCATCGCGTCTTAGCTACCTGCTCGTATTTTATGTTAACAAATATGACAATTATTTCACTATATTATCTGACATTGATTCGTTTAAATAAAATTTATTATGGCAGTAAAATAGCAAAATTAACATAGTTTCATCATTTTGTAATAATTTTATAAATTTTAGTAAAGTTTTGGAAACCCCGAACGATATTAACTGCGCTCACCAGAACGTGCCGATGAGATACACCGCCCGCCTACATTTCTTCCAGCGGAGCAATATGATGATATAAATCTCGAGAAAAGGGCTACCCGATACCTCGAACACGCAGAGAGACATAACGTGTTTATCTTGATACCTATGGTGTGTCTGAAGATTTTCATGGCTCTCGTGAGTGTCATTTCAGACAAGTCGAACATGAATTCATCAGTGCAGTGCTGGGTGAGTCTCTCACCCTGCTTTTCGCATAAATGTCGAGTGGAGCGGTCGTAGAGTTAAAGAGTTAATGGGCTGTATGGCGGCTACTGCACCTCAGCTCGCGAGGATCATTTAAGTTCCGAGTCCTCGTGGTCCATGGGATGTTGCACAGAACAAAGTTTCACAGAAGTGGGCGTATTCAAAAAAAATATCTTACTGATGGGCATCCGTAACACGTAGTAAGTATTGCTTATTTCTTGGTACGTTTATGTGTTAACGATCAACTGGTGACTCGGTGCTTCATACTCCACGCAACATCAGCTGTTCTTATGTCACATATGTGTGGTATTAACTGTTGTTTGAGGAACTTCGTACTGCAGCTATTTTCACAACAGAAATATTTTTACTCGTAAACTAAACACACTTTGCACTCACTCTTCAGGATAAAATGTAAAGTTCATTAAGTCATAAAAACCAATGATGAGTCATGAGACCGGACTTGAGAAAGCGAGTTCCTTTTGGAGCTTTACATGAGAATCTGTTTTAATATTATAAAAATAACGGGTTGTGTATATTTTTCTCAATACAAAACAGTTTGGAGACAGTTAAATGTATTTTCTATTACCTCATATTGTATTCTCACAGTTAATCAGGTAGTGCCGTGATGTGACGTCTTGACTCACTCAGTACGCACCGGTTATCATTTTTACATTTCGTCTGAACAAAGGTTTTCTTTTAACTGTACGTGTAATATAATATTGCTTAGGTACCTACACGACTGTTATGTCCGGAACCACAACGTTAATTTATTCTAACTATTAATATTCTGTCATTAACCTTTTTTTAATGAAAATGAAGTTTACATATACGAGGAAAATAAACTATTTATTTTATTTTAATCAGAAAACTTAGACTTGATACCTGCACCCTGAGATATAAGACCAAGAGTATCTGCCTTGTAACCAGCAGATCCCACAGTCAGTTCTCACCCGGGCTATGTGCCAAAATAAATTCCTAAGTCAGATGAAATCAGCATGAAAGTAATTCGTATTAGATGCTTGCCTTGATTATTCTGCATTCGTTGAAGCGCCTCATTTTAAAACGACAGGAATGCCGTACAGTGGCGTGTGGTGGACTGTTGCAAGGTAAGCTGGTGTTTGCTCACTGCCGTGCATTCTCGGTGCAAGCAGCAGGAACCAATAACCACTGCGGAGCCTAGCGAAACCAAATGTATTCGGACCACTCACGACGAGTAGGCAAGGGAACCATCGAACACGTCCTGTGGCGTCACCTGCCGAACTACGTTTAAGTGGAGGAAAAGTGTAGACTATCAAGCAACAGGGTACAGTACACAGCTAACGCCAGCTTACCTTGCAACAGTTCACCACACGCCACTGATGCCGCAACATCACGTATTTATATTCGTATAGGGAATTTCATCAGCGTGTTTTATTTCCAGTTATCTGTGATTCTACCTCAAGCGAACGTACTCGTGGGTTTCCTCAGGGTGCTCCCGTATTTCTAACATTTAAAATGTATGTCTGGGGGCTTTTTATGAGCATAAGCTTGGTTTCTTACTATAGCAGTTCCAGAAATTTTTCGCCGAACACATGGATTGTTTGCGACACGTTTCGCGAAAAGCTTCGTAAAAGAAAGGCAAGCGGCTGAGCATTGACGCCGTCGGTGAGTGTCAGTTCAAACCTGATCAGATGGCGCATCGTCGTCTGTCGTGGGCGAACTCGCGAGCGTGCGGCGTTGATGGTACGTTCTCCTGCGTCTGATCGTCAGGCTCGCGACTTCGTGGGGCAATAGATTGCCAAGCAGCATCCATCATACGCCGTATGAGAGAGGCGTAACTATGGAGACCTNACCGTATGAGAGAGGCGTAACTATGGAGACCTCCAATGTTCAACGGTCTCTGCCTTCGAGAAAGTCTACGCCAAGATCCTCTTAACATTTTTGAGATTATAAACTTTTCTGAAATAATNGTACGTTCTCCTGCGTCTGATCGTCAGGCTCGCGACTTCGTGGGGCAATAGATTGCCAAGCAGCATCCATCATACGCCGTATGAGAGAGGCGTAACTATGGAGACCTCCAATGTTCGACGGTCTCTGCCTTCGAGAAAGTCTACGCCAAGATCCTCTTAACATTTTTGAGATTATAAACTTTTCTGAAATAATNACGGTCTCTGCCTTCGAGAAAGTCTACGCCAAGATCCTCTTAACATTTTTGAGATTATAAACTTTTCTGAAATAATTTTTTTTTCTAACGTCCTTATAAATATTCACGTCCAGAGCGCGATTCTTGCCCTTGATGAGCGAAGGCAAATAAACTGCTAGAACAATATTGAATGTGCTGGACTGTAGGTGATTACTGTGAAATGTGACCTACTTGTACGAGGATTTTGAGAGATATGTAACTTTTCTCGGTGTACAAATGTACTCTATCCAAAGAATTTTAATAATTGATCAATGCGTTGTTAAGATGATGAGCGAATCATATGCGAAGATAATATACTTACTTTGCTTTATGGCTTTGGAGAGTAGTAACTTAAATGATGTAGATATGAAACTCCAGACTGGATGCATCCACGCATATATAAGGCTGTTATAGACAGCAATGTAATATTACTCTTTTGGGAGTTTATATGTGAACATCGACTTGGAAGACCTTTCTCTCTTGTACTGAAGATTATTCGTGCTTACTAGAGTGTAGGACTCACTGCAATGAATATGAAGCCAAGGCAAGCACCTCATTCGTCAGATTGTCAATGGGGCTGATACTGCGACAAGTTTTACGCCTACGCCACACAGCCCATCCACATGAGAAGAGTGCATTTTTTATGAACCCATCTCGTAAGGTGCTATGGTAACTATTCTAGGCAGTTCGCTCGAAGTGATAACTTGAATAGATACACCAAGGTCTGTAAGTATAGTGTTCCTTCTCCTACAGGAAAACAGTATGTGTTGGCGCCACTACGGATTGCTAATATGCTGCATGCTACGTTCACACGCGAGGAGAGGATGACAGACTGTACAAGCGACGAACAGCGTACGGTACAGTCGGCTCGTGCAAAGTTTATACATTTCCTATTATGGCATGTGAAATGACGCNAAGCGACGAACAGCGTACGGTACAGTCGGCTCGTGCAAAGTTTATACATTTCCTATTATGGCATGTGAAATGACGCGCTTCAAGAAATAATGTAGCACCAGCAGTTGTGGAGACTAATTTCACCAACGACACCCTATTTGCCAAGGAAAGGAAACTCACAGATGACTGTGCTGATGAAGAAGCACAAAATGACGGTGTTGAAGACTATGTTGGTGACGAAGGCGATGAATATGGTGGTGATTTTCCTGGCGTTCTCGCGCATCTCTCCGATGAGTTCCCTGCGACAACTGATGTGAAGAAAACAGGCGATGAGAACATGGCTACATGTTTCCTGAAGACATCAAGACATCAGTAAGCTTGTTTGTAAACTCAGAATTTTAATTGGTTAGCAACAACTTGGAGATTTATCACACAATATGAAGACATCTACACTCATCAGCGAATTGAAGGACGGGATTTATATTCTCACCCTCTATCCCTCACCACCACCCAATCATAAAAATAGAGAAAAATCCCAGAAATCAAAAAGTTCTAACAATCGAGGAACATATAACCTTACACCACACTTCCCCCGCTCACACAAACACTCTAACCACCACTTCTGGTCACTATTTTCCCAATTATAAAAAAACGAGAAAAATAGCAAAAAAAAATTTCGAATTCCTAAAAATTGAGAAACATATTACATTGATGACTTTATTCCTATGTTTGATTTTGATGACCAAGACCTAAACCCAAATAATCTTAAACTATAAAAAGTTGAGAAAAAAATTATAAAACACCGAAAAATTGGTAACAATGATGGGATAGCAGTATATGTTCCTCGATAGTTAGCATTTTNAAAAAAATTATAAAACACCGAAAAATTGGTAACAATGATGGGATAGCAGTATATGTTCCTCGATAGTTAGCATTTTTTTATGTTTTCGAACATTCTCGATTTTTATGATTGGGAGGGTGGTTGTGAGGGATGGGGGATGTTGGTTAGGTGGGTGGTGGGAGCGGAGCGAGGGTGGGATAACATTATAAGTTCCTAGATTTTAGTATTTTTTCAAATTATTTACAATTTTTCTCGATTTTTATGATTGGGTTGGGTGTGTTGGTGGGGGTGTGGGGGTGGTGTTGTGAGGGTGGGTTGGAGAGGAGGAGTTGTACGGTGAGAGAGGTTGGTGTGAGGACGTGGTAGTTGCAGGATTGTGGTTGAGTAATATGTCCGCTGATCTGCCTATCCGCTGGACCTGGTTCGAACCTCGAATCCGCTTTTACTGCTCTGAGAATTAAGTGGCTAATTCTGCTTTAGAACCTGCTTGATCCTCTAAGGACATTTAAACTCTCGCATTGCCAAGCCTCTAATCCACTTTGCTCATTTGGGTACTCGATCAAGACATTTTTCCATTGTTTTGAAACTTTTTTGGTAAAAAAAAAAAGTGATCTTTGGGAAAAATAATTAATTTTTAACTGATTTTTGGGGTGAAACAGTCAATTTTTCGATAGCATGGCTGTCCCAGGCCACCAGCCGCGACAGTCTGTGACGTCATGGCAATCAAGTTTTCCTTCTCCCTGCTCCTAAAAACCAGCTCCCGAATCTTCCATTTATATCTACTGATATTTTTTTTTTTCTTGTTAGTTTTTTTTTCCAGTTTCATTTGGCAACGTCTTTTATTGCGGTTTTGCTTTCTTTTTCAGATTTTTTGAGGTTTCTTTTTCAAGTTTCATTTAGAGGTTTCTTTTTAANCTTGTTAGTTTTTTTTTCCAGTTTCATTTGGCAACGTCTTTTATTGCGGTTTTGCTTTCTTTTTCAGATTTTTTGAGGTTTCTTTTTTGGGTTATTTTTTTAGGTTTCATTTGAAGTTTTTTGGAATTTTTGTTTTGAGGTTTCTTTTGGTGGTGTTTTGTTATGGCCAGTTGTTATGGTCAGGCCTGTGTGGTCTGGTTGGTCTTAGTGGTCGCTGTTGTGGTTGGTCTTGGTGGTCGGTGTTAATGTTCAGTTGGTCTGGTAGTGCGGTTGTTTGGTATGGCCAGGTTTATGTCAGTCTGTATTGCTGGTTGGTGTGGCTTGTCAGTCGGTATGTATGATCGGTACGTATAGACAGTCTGTATGGATGGTTTGTATGGCCCGTCGGCCTGATACATCAACAATGTTTATCAGTTCGCTTATAGGCTATTCACGGTAAAGTGACACTTTTGAAAGTCCTCTCGTTTGGGATAATAGTCAATAAATATATTGTATTGTAGCCTTAAGCGTTAACTTTCAAGTGCAGTAGAATTAACACACTTTGTTTATGACTTTCAGGGCAATATTTATTTCAAAAGTGTGGTTAAAGGATAAAAAATTGTTGAAAGGAAAAAGTAACTAGGGCCTCAAAAGTGCTCAGCTTAACGTGAACAGCCTATAGTCGGCTGGTGTGGCTGTTTGGTCTGGTCGGCCTCGTCGATTGCTCAGCCTTATGCAGACAGACAATTAACGAAGACTTAGAGTAACTATAAATAAACAGACATGGATTGCATACACAATATTAATGCAGACGCCAAGTGCAAAATTGGAGACAGACAGCGAATCAATACATGTGAATGGGGACAAACGACAAACCGAAGGATTGACTATGGATTAATGATTGATTGAGAGGTTTTAATATTGAAGGAATGGCTGAAATAATGACTAAACGAATTATTGAAAGATGGATTGAAACATTGAAACATTGGTGGTAAAATAGAAAGATGGATTGAAAGAGTGAAACATTGATCGCAAAATTTAAAAATTGATTGAAATATTGAAAGTCTGGTTGAAAGATTGAAATATTTACCAAAATATCAAAAGATTGAAATTNTTTAAAAATTGATTGAAATATTGAAAGTCTGGTTGAAAGATTGAAATATTTACCAAAATATCAAAAGATTGAAATTATGATCGAAATATTGAAATATTTATATAAGGATTGAAAGATTACAATATTAAAATATTGATTTAAATGTTTAAAGATTGGTCAGAATATTGAAANTATTTATATAAGGATTGAAAGATTACAATATTAAAATATTGATTTAAATGTTTAAAGATTGGTCAGAATATTGAAAGATTGATATGATGGTTGGTTAATGGTCAAGCAGAGCACGGAATTTACGACTATCTGTCACCCGAGCTGGCTTCGTGCATTCCAGCTGCAGTCAGCAGTAGTACCCCCAAAGACGATGTTGGGATGCTGGTCGCAGGCGCACCATTAAAATAACGCGTAATCTTTATATTTACACTCCAATAGCTTGCTTTTCCGAAGAGGTACTTGAAATACTAGCAGATGTTTTACAATGGAGAGAAAATGTGTGTGTGATTACGAGCATGCCCGATGTTANGAGGTACTTGAAATACTAGCAGATGTTTTACAATGGAGAGAAAATGTGTGTGTGATTACGAGCATGCCCGATGTTATCACAGAAACTGTGAAGGAAGAGTCTAACATAAAAAAATGGCTTACCGAATTGAATGCTAGAAAATTAAGGGAAGATAGAGTGGTAAGTCACCTCTCACATCAGACGAAGAATTGAATGCTAGAAAAGTAAGGGAAGATAGAGTTGACAACTCCCAGAGCTGTGGTTTTGGAGGAAGGTGATTGACACTGTTGTCTAAAGGACCAATTTACTACTGAAGTAAACACAGGGTGATTGGAGTTCACAAAAAACAATCTAGTTTTATTATTGCTTTAAAACAAGTTAATTGACACACAAGTTCTCGAGACAACTCCCTCCCGTTCCTGTACGTAGATTACGTATAGTTCGCGTCGTGGGGGGGGGGGATAATCTTCTTTGTACTTGCTGGGTGATTCCAGATATTCGTAGCACTCGCGGAACACTACTCAGGGTCCTTCACATACGCTGGATGACTGTACTTATCTGGCTGCTGTGCTGGTACCTGGTCCCGTAGTTGAGATCTGGTGAACTGGACTGGCAGGACTCTGCGTCTGATGTCGGCTGGCTCTTCCGGAATCGCTCCGCGCCTTCGGACTCTCGTCGGCTGCCCGTCGTTGGCGACCCGCTCCGCGCTCCTCGACGCCCGTCCGCTGACTGCC
>NQII01004867.1:20928-41572 GCA_002778355.1 Clitarchus hookeri
GGTCTTTGGATCAGCGCCCGCAGTGGTCCTTCCCTTGTCCCCGGATATGCTGCTATTCTTCTGCTCGTACATCCGCTAAAAGCTTTCTTGGTTTATTGCGGCGAAGCCCGGGGTCGTGGGACCTCGGCGTATCTTGGGGCAGCTGCCCAGTGCAGCTGTGTCCGCGCCCTGGTGCCTTCCGTTGCCTCCAGATGCCGTCTGCACATGCAGAAAACTTGGGTGGCCCGTCTTTGCAGCTGTGAGGTGCGGGATCCTTTTTGGACACGTCCACCACCCTTAATATTTATTGGTGTTGACCGCCTGCAAGCTTCGCTAGCGCATGTGTTCTGACGGCCAAAATACATGGNATTTATTGGTGTTGACCGCCTGCAAGCTTCGCTAGCGCATGTGTTCTGACGGCCAAAATACATGGACGCGGGGAGTGTCAGAGTGGTAAGTCACCTCTCACATCAGACGAAGAATTGAATGCTAGAAAAGTAAGGGAAGATAGAGTGGTAAGTCACCTCTCTCATCAGACGAAGAATTGTGATGTGACGTGACTTTGTTCACATTAATTATCTGCAGAGGTAGAGATATCATGTGACCAACAACCCGTCATGAGCGAGCAATGTGACGCAATCATTGAATAACTAGCGCACTCTAGTGGTAGTGGTTGTGGGGTCTAGTGGTTGCTAGTGACATGAAGCCAGTGATTATTTGAAGGGGGTAGTTGAGTAGTGCGCCGACAAAATAGCCAATTAAATATAGTATTGGGGTCAGTCACCTGATGTTCACAAAGCTGGGAATGGATGTACTCTGGCATGTTTACAATACCTTGACCTCCTACAAGTAACTCTTTAAAATGTAAATTCATATTTCNGAATGGATGTACTCTGGCATGTTTACAATACCTTGACCTCCTACAAGTAACTCTTTAAAATGTAAATTCATATTTCTATTTTTTTTATATTTAATTCTTGATTAATTTTGCACTTTTATTAGGTTTTTTTTAATTTTTCCATGATATAGTAGGATTTTTTAAACTTTTCACGATTTTTCTTAATTGTTTTTGGGTTTAAGGTCACATGGAGTTAAGGCCAGGTTCACCTTAATTCAAAATGCCCAAAGGTGTAAATAACGTGATTTCTCCCCTGTTTGTATTTTTTTTTTTACGAATTTTGCAATTTTTATAGTTTTATTGTCTTTAAGGTCGCTTTTGGTCAAGGTCAATTTCATATAAATCCAATATGGTGGTTGTGATCAATACTGTAAGTTTGCTGAATATTTACGATTTTTCTGGTTCAAGTTCTTTTGGCGTCAAGGACATGAGATCATGTAAATCAAATATGGTGGTAATTGCCAATAATGCAAGTTCTCTCGGTTTTATTATGATTTTTCCCAAATGTTTGCAATTATTATCTTTAAGTTTATCTCATGGTCATTGCGTTTAAAGGTCACGCCCAGGTCAAGGCCAATGTCATCCCAGCCTCACACCCAAGATGCCCAACGCCCGAGGCCATTGACCCGCTCCACACTCCACCTTTATGATCCGNGTCATCCCAGCCTCACACCCAAGATGCCCAACGCCCGAGGCCATTGACCCGCTCCACACTCCACCTTTATGATCCGTGACCTCGAATCAGCCAAACTATTCTAGTGTAGTGATTGCAGACGAGTCGTAAATTCAGAAAAGTGGCTTTACACGACGAGAGATGGCAGAGATGAAGTGGACTCGTTTCTCTGTCCGACAGAATGAAGAGTTCAAAAGTAATCAAAGTGTATTGCTCAGGCACACAATAAAAAAAGGCCTGTTTATGGCCTACGGTGTGTTACTAATGGCAACCTGCAAGTTGTAGATGAAGTTTTTTGAACATTCGTGATTGCGATGCAGACGTCTGTCATGGAAAAACAAAACTGAACACGAAGAAATACTTAATTAAGACAAGTAACATATGGACAAGAAAATTAATATATGTATACAACACTGGAAAATTCCAAGAGGGAATAGAGTCAAAAAAACACCGAAGATGACACAGACAAGTTATCTGCTTACACAAATAAGACAACACTGGCAAACAAAGACAACGAAGAAACTCGCACATACACAGTAGTATATTCCCTCTCGGAATTTCCAGTTTTGTATTCATATATTTATTTTCTCGTCCATAGGTTACTTATCTTATCTAAGTATTTTTTCGTGTTCAGTCTTTTTTTTTTTCGACAGACAACTGCATCGCAATGGCGAATGTTCANATCTTATCTAAGTATTTTTTCGTGTTCAGTCTTTTTTTTTTTCGACAGACAACTGCATCGCAATGGCGAATGTTCAAAAATTCCCATCTAGTCATTGATTCCCATGGCGCTATTCGTTCAAAACTCTAGCTTCAAAATAAATGGTTCCAATTGTGCGTCTACAGAAAATAGTCCCGTAAAGGAACAAATTAATATCTAAAGTACAGAATACGTGTCTTCGCCATTCCTCATAAGCGAGCCAGGGGGATAAGGATGGAATAAATGAAGGTTGTTGATGCGAGTCGTAATGGGAAAAGGAGGCAACACCAACGGTTTATTGTGGTCCATTCTTCCTTGTGGGTTCACAACATGCACTTGCCGCGTACAAAGAGCAACCAAGTAGAGACGTGACTCTGCCATGGATTGCGTTGAGCTGTTATTTTGAGTTACAAATTGTAAACACGTCGCAGTTACATAGCCAACATAACATTCGTCAAAGTACATCAGTACGATGAAACGCTATGGATTCAGGTATTGGCTACCCGAATTACAAACCTAGCGAATCTGTGGAATCCGCCTTTGCCTAGATAAATGTTGTCTAGGTGACTTTATTTTTAAGCAATTTTCTTACTGTTCATCCAGTTTGAAACTGGTATATCTACATTATTTTGGTGGTTGACTTTCAGCACTTTCTACAATTACTGCAGGCACTGAAGACTGGAGACTCGTCAGTTTCTCACAAAATCCTTTGTATTTTAAACGTCCTTCAAACGAACCAAATATAAAACAGATGGTCTCGTCTTGGTAAACATAACAGCAGAAAAGACACCAAACATCAAGAGGAAGAGGGGAGCAACTGTAATGTGCAGCGATCGTGTGAAGTTACAAAATTGTCGTTGTTTGATTTGCTATATATTAAAAGTGAAATTATATTTCTAACCACCTCGTAGTAATAAACTGAGCGAAGGTAGTTAAATTGTTCGTAAGTTTATAATTTTAAAAAATTAATAAATCTCCATTGTATTATTGGTGTTGACAACGTGATTGTGAACTGAGAAAATAGTGGCTTGAAAGAGCCTATACAATGTAGCCTCCCTGACCACATATGCATCGAGTATATGTACTTACTTTAGATGACAAAGCTATGATACATCCAAAAAGTGTTGGTAACAGATCAAGAACAAATTTCCCTTTCTGTGTGTCAAAATTTCTCCCTTTTTTTCGCAGAAAATTACTCTTATATAATATTTTTACATTCATTGCATAAGAATTACACAGAAAAATAATATGTTATGTATTGACAAACTACAAGCACAAATAATTCCTGTAAAAAATTAAGAAATAAATAATAAACTCTTAAAGAAAATGTTTTAATATGTTAATTGTCAATATTACTGTCCTTGCCTCCTACACTCTCGTAATTATCCCAAGAACTGTAAACATTTATTTCAACTGTAATGTGAGTAAAAATTTGCTGTAACAACTTAATATGACATCGTACTAAGTGGTTGAAATTTCCCCGAATTTCAAGCGGTATCGAGAAAATTCCTTTTATCTCTTTTCATTGAAAAAGTATCCCGAATTTCCCTCGACTTACCATAATACCTCCACGCCACTGCAAGGTACAAACCTGTGCACCCTTTGGCGCCATGTGCCAGGAGGGAACAAGAATCTATTACACGTCTACTCAAATAATTTAAGGATTAATTTTTTTGGCTATATTTTTTCTCGTGAGAGTGAAAATATACTTGTCAATCCACGATGAACGAAGATTATTCGCTCAGTTTTGTGATAAAGTTCGTTATCTTAACACGATAAGGTTGTGTCAAAAAGGGGTTTTGTGCCTTGAGATTTTCAGAAAACCAGTGTTCTAGTCTTCTTAATAAAAGCACCAAAGAATATACGCATAGATCACGGTATGCAAAGCTTGACTTAACAGAATTTTTGAGTGTGTATGGTTTCTACTATATCTGTATTTTTCCATGCAAGACAAAAATTATTAAATAATAATGCAACCTTTTGTTATGGTTATAAATGTGAATAAATTAAGGAGAGAAAAAAATTTGGATTTCTAAATAATTGTCAAGGTATTCTTTGTGCTTTAACAAGCTTGGGTTTTAAATGTTGACTCTCTAAATTAATTTATAGAGGAATATACGTAAATTGACGTTGTTGGGGATCTCCCTCTTACAAACGCAGTTCCAGTAAGTTACTTGTGATTGTACACTAATTATTTACTTTCTGATAAAGTTTATCTTCGCGATATTAATTCAAGTGTACTATATTTTTCAGTATATGGTTCTCTCGCCACAGTCCGTGCGCTACGAACCTTGGCGGAAGTCCATGTACCCTATCACCTTCAGGGTCTACCTGTTCAACTGGACCAACCCTGAAGAGTTCCGGACTGGCGGCAAGCCTCGTCTCGTCGAGATGGGGCCTTACACCTACAGGTTTGTTCCTAATCACGCTCTTCAGTTTAGATCACCAGCAAGCGGTGAGTGGTGGTAACTTCTCGCATTAGATGGATAATGGGCGCGCTCCGTTACTGCTGACGAGTACCACTGATGGTAATTCATTATCCGTCAGCAGTTAGAGAACAGCCTGCAGTAAACAGCAAATATTTTTTTATTCGTCAGTAAGTTAGTAATTTTCGGAACGCTCGGCAGTGGTACTCGGTTAAATTTAAATAAAAGGGATTAAATCATGAATTTGAATATGTATTATTTTTTTCTCCCTGGATTTATAAGACCATTTACGCATAAGAAGCATAGGCTACTGATTACTTATTTTAATAAAGAAAACAAACTTTTGTATCAACATAAATTTTGTTCTGAGTTTATTTATGCATTGTTTTCTTGTGGAATTTCAGTCAGGGCTATTTGGCTTTTAATGGTACTACCGTCGGCACATATGTATGTAAATACCTCGGAGAACATACAACTTGAGCCACCCGCCAATATCTTGTCTCACCGGCACTGCACGGCCTCTGTTGGCTCCAGTACGCTCAGCGCTTTCAGTGCTCACTGCATCCTCACCCAGCGGCGCGCGGAACCGAGTACCAGTGATCATCATTGCGAGAGCCAGTATTGAAACAGTAGCTGGAAATACTAAAGTAACTGCCCAGTGAAATCTGCGAGTATCGTAACGTGGCTAATGTAGCCAGTTCAGCGGTTAACTGAGTACTTTCTAAAATAGCCATTTAAATAATAATTCCTGGCACTAACTTCACGTAGTTTAATGGTAATTCTGGGTCGCATATGTACGGTAACATTGTCAACTGACGTCTCCTTAAAGCGCTCGCCTGCCTACAGCTGCGGTGATGTGGTGATCAGAACACTCGCCTCTCATCTAGGCGAACCAGGTACGATTCCCGGTGGGGTCGCTCCCGGAGGGAATCGTGCCGGACGATGCCACTGGTCAGCGGGTTTCCTCGGGGTATCTCCAGCTTCCCCAGCCCTTGCATTCTGGAGCCGCTCCNATCTTATCTAAGTATTTTTTCGTGTTCAGTCTTTTTTTTTTTCGACAGACAACTGCATCGCAATGGCGAATGTTCGAAAATTCCCATCTAGTCATTGATTCCCATGGCGCTATTCGTTCAAAACTCTAGCTTCAAAATAAATGGTTCCAATTGTGCGTCTACAGAAAATAGTCCCGTAAAGGAACAAATTAATATATAAAGTACAGAATACGTGTCTTCGCCATTCCTCATAAGCGAGCCAGGGGGATAAGGGTGGAACAAATGAAGGTTGTTGATGCGAGTCGTAATGGGAAAAGGAGGCAACACCAACGGTTTATTGTGGTCCATTCTTCCTTGTGGGTTCACAACATGCACTTGCCGCGTACAAAGAGCAACCAAGTAGAGACGTGACTCTGCCATGGATTGCGTTGAGCTGTTATTTTGAGTTACAAATTGTAAAAACGTCGCAGTTACATAGCCAACATAACATTCGTCAAAGTACATCAGTACGATGAAACGCTATGGATTCATGTATTGGCTACCCGGATTACAAACCTAGCGAATCTGTGGAATCCGCCTTTGCCTAGATAAATGTTGTCTAGGTGACTTTATTTTTAAGCAATTTTCTTACTGTTCATCCAGTTTGAAACTGGTATATCTACATTATTTTGGTGGTTAGCTTTCAGCACTTTCTACAATTACTGCAGGCACTGAAGACTGGAGACTCGTCAGTTTCTCACAAAATCCTTTGTATTTTAAACGTTCTTCTAACAAACCAAATATAAAACAGATGGTCTCGTCTTGGTAAACATAACAGCAGAAAAGGCACCAAACATCAAGAGGAAGAGGGAAAAGCAACTGTACTGTGCAGCGATCGTGTGGAGTTACAAAATTGTCGTTGTTTGATTTGCTATATATTAAAAGTGAAATTATATTTCTAACCACCTCGTAGTAATAAACTGAGCGAAGGTAGTTAAGTTGTTCCTAAGTTTATAATTTTCAAAAATTAATAAATCTCCATTGTATTATTGATGTTGACAACGTGATTGTGAACTGAGAAAATAGTGCCTCGAAAGAGCCTATACAATGTAGCCTCCCTGACCACATATGCATAGAGTATATGTATTCAATGACTTTAGATGACAAAGCTATGATACATCCAGAAAGTTTTGGTAACAGATCAAAAACAAATGTCCTTTTCTGTGTGTCAAAATCCCCCTCCCCCTTTTTTTCTCTAAGAAAATTACACTTATATGATATTTTTACTTGCATTGCATAACAATTACACAGAAAAAGAATATGTTATGTATTGACAATCTACAAGCACAAACAATTCTAGTTAAAAATTAAGAAATAAATAATAAACTCTTAAAGAAAAATGTTTAATATGTTAATTGTCAATATTACTGTCCTCGCCTCCTACACTCTCGTAATTATCCCAAGAACTGTAAGCATTTATTTCAACTGCAATGTGAGTAAAAATTTGCTGTAACAACTTAATATGACATCGTACTAAGTGGTTGAAATTTCCCCGAATTTCAAGTGGTATCGAGAAAATTCCTTTTATCTCTTTTCATTGAAAAAGTATCCCGAATTTCCCTCGACTTACCATAATACCTCCACGCCACTGCAAGGTACAAACCTGTGCACCCTTTGGCGCCATGTGCCAGGAGGGAACAAGAATCTATTACACGTCTACTCAAATAATTTAAGGATTAATTTTTTTGGCTATATTTTTTTTCGTGAGAGTGGGAATATACTTGTCAATCCACGATGAACGAAGATTATTCGCTCAGTTTTGTGATAAAGTTCGTTATCTTAACACGATAAGGTTCTGTCAAAATGGGGTTTTGTGCCTTGAGATTTTCAGAAAACCAGTGTTCTAGTCTTCTTAATAAAAGCCCCAAAGAATATACGCATAGATCACGGTATGCAAAGCTTGGCTTAACAGAATTTTTGAGTGTGTATGGTTTCTACTATATCTGTATTTTTCCATGCAAGACAAAAATTATTAAATAATAATGCAACCTTTTGTTATGGTTATAAATGTGAATAAATTAAGGAGAGAAAAAAATTTGGATTTCTAAATAATTGTTAAGATATTCTTTGTGCTTTAACAAGCTCGGTTTTTACATTTTGACTCTCGAAATTAATTTATAGAGGAATATACGTAAATCAACGCTGGTGAGTATCTCCCCCTTACAAACGCAGTTCCAGAGGTTTTTTTAAGTTAGTTGTGATTGTACACTAATTATTTACTTTCTGATAAAGTTTATCTTCGCGATATTAATTCAAGTGTACTATATTTTTCAGTATATGGTTCTCTCGCCACAGTCCGTGCGCTACGAACCTTGGCGGAAGTCCATGTACCCTATCACCTTCAGGGTCTACCTGTTCAACTGGACCAACCCTGAAGAGTTCCGGACTGGCGGCAAGCCTCGTCTCGTCGAGATGGGGCCTTACACCTACAGGTTTGTTCCTAATCACGCTCTTCAGTTTAGATCACCAGCAAGCGGTGAGTGGTGGTAACTTCTCGCATTAGATGGATAATGGGCGCGCTCCGTTACTGCTGACGAGTACCACTGATGGTAATTCATTATCCGTCAGCAGTTAGAGAACAGCCTGCAGTAAACAGCAAATATGTTTTATTAGTCAGTAAGTTTGTAATTTTCGGAACGCTCGGCAGTGGTACTCGGTAAAATTTAAATAAAAGGGACTAAATCATGAATTTGAATATGTATTAATTTTTTTCTCCCTGGATTTATAAGACTATTTACGCATAAGAAACATAGGCTACTGATTACTTATTTTAATGAAGAAAACAAACTTTTGTATCAACATAAATTTTGTTCTGAGTTTATTTATGCATTGTTTTCTTGTTGAATTTCAGTCAGGGCTATTTGGCTTTTAATGGTACTACCGTCGGCACATGTGTATGTAAAAACCTCGGAGAACATACAACTTGAGCCACCCGCCAACATCTTGTTTCTCCGGCACTGCACGGCCTCTGTTGGCTCCAGTACGCTCGGCGCTTTCAGTGCTCACTGCATCCTCACCCAGCGGCGGGCGGAACCGAGTACCAGTGATCATCATTGCGAGTGCCAGTATTGAAACAGTAGCTGGAAATACTAAAGTAACTGCCCAGTGAAATCTGCGAGTATCGTAACGTGGCTAATGTAGCCAGTTCAGCGGTTAACTGAGTACTTTCTAAAATAGCCATTTAAATAATAATTCCTGGCACTAACTTCACGTAGTTTAATGGTAATTCTGGGTCGCATATTTACGGCAACATTGTCAACTGACGTCTCCTTAAAGCGCTCGCCTGCCTACAGCTGCGGTGATGTGGTGATCAGAACACTCGCCTCTCATCTAGGCGAACCAGGTACGATTCCCGGTGGGGTCGCTCCCGGAGGGAATCGTGCCGGACGATGCCACTGGTCAGCGGGTTTCCTCGGGGTATCTCCAGCTTCCCCAGCCCTTGCATTCTGGAGCCGCTCCAAACTCACTTCGCGTCAAGAAGACATCGATGCTAAATGCCGCCACAATCTCTCCACTTGAGCTGTTTTCGCGTTTGAGGTCGAGAAGTGTGGGAGCGGTAAGGGTGACACTGCCATGTGCATCAAGTACGCCATCGTCGCTACGTGCAGAGTTCAGTATTGGTATGGGACTTTGGAACTGTGACCTTATAACTGTTTAGGTGAAAAGTCTGTAGCAAAATTCAATGCAGGCTCCTATTTTAGTTTCGTTTGTGTGCGGGTAGTATGTTTGAGAAAACAGCAGTCTGGCGATTTTGGAAGGTTCCAAATTGATATTTCTAGCATACATGATAATCTTGAAGTATCATTCCATCCTAACATGGTGTATCTTTTCTTGTCGCAAGTGAACATACTTGGGAAACGTTTAATATTTTCGACAGCAAAAAACAACGCAGTTCAACCCCCAGGTCGGCGGCCATGATTTTTTTTAATGATTGTGAATAAGCGTATTATTTGGCGTAATAGGAACATATAGTGGCAGGCAGATGTCTGAGTACGTGTCAGAGGGGGAAATAGGGGAGCATCGCAAGAGGGGAAGATATGCACGCGCAGTACTGATAGCCATGATGTAAGCTGTCGCACAAGGTGGTGCATCCTTATTGCTGTTACCGAAGACTGAAGACCAGATGTTAGCGTGACGGTGCCGGGCCGTTCTGTTGTCGCTCAGCTACCGACCGGTCCGTGACGGGTTACGGTCTGGTGAGCATGGAGGAACCATATACCAAATATGAGGTAGACCGATTTTTCGTCTTCTGTGCATGTACCCAACATTGACCTACCCCACAGCAACACAGCTGTTAAAGTCACGTTTGTTTGCATCTTAATTTTCAAAAGACAATTCCTTTTAAATGAATAAAATACTTTTACAAATTTAAATGTAATAGAATTGCACTAAAAATTGGTTAGAGGAAGTATACAAACATTTCAAAGCACTTATTTACATAAACACTGTTTAACCTCGCGTCCTATCCACGTCGTTTATGATAGACGTATTGGCAGAAAGCAGTCCGATTTTGGGACACGGCGACTAGTTTTGCGCAGCTGTCATTATCACTCTACCCCATATTCACTCTGTAGAAGGAATTTGTTTGTCCAGAAGTCTGCCGGGCACTATATTCTTCTCAATATTGCAGTGTGTCAGTGGATCAGCGCATGAATACCAGTCATGAGAACCACGCCCGAGTCAGTTTTTACATGAGGTGGAAGGATACACAACGTACAGATAGAACAGACCAAGCAGTGCTCTTTGAAGTAAACCGTTTGCCGTTAACTGTCCATACAGTACGTTAGCGGCGAAGAAGATATTCCTGTCGTTTGTGAAATAATGTTCTACCTTAAATTGGTTAAAAGATAAAGGTAACTGGTCATTCAGTCATCGTATTTTTATCACATCGTTACAAGTAAATGATTGTTTTGAAAGCCATATCATAAAATGTATTCACACCACAATAACCTACCTGAGAAAGTATTGCATGTCCTGAAAAAATGCAAGGCGTGTAGAGAGAACAAAAATTTTCATAAAAATCATACAGTAGTCTGGAAACATTAATGCACGAAATCATACGATCTTTCTCGCTTTTCTCGTCGAACCACAGATGAAATCCACAATAGACTCCAGCAGTGGAAATGTCTGAAGATTCAGTGCCATTTGTAGTACCTTTGGCAACACAGTGATTAGTTTTTTTTAGTATGTGCTTCTTCAGAAAGGAAAGAATGTGCGAAAACCTGCCGGCCAAAGGTAATGTCGGTCACGTTTCCAACATGCGAAAATTCGGACGTGGCTCAAACATGAATCGAGCCTTGTGTGGACTGACCACTGCAGGACAAAGGCCTAGTACGAAAATACAGTGACGGCTTGGTCGCCAAATCAGCAAAGACCATAGTATTGACTTCATGCGCAACGCGGTATAATTACGCAAAGTTGTACAAGCTGAAATATTATATCTCAAGTGTGTTCCCGCAAGAAAAACATCATGTCTTAAAGCGTTATTTAAGTTGGTCGGTTTAAATTAGTGATAGCAGCACTATATCTTGCTTGGTTACAGTAATTCACTTCGTTTTTATGTATTGTTACTTGCTAACTCTCTGGGTAAATATGTTCTGGGGAAAATTTACTCTCTATTTCAATATTATGATCACGATGGAATGGATACGGTGTAATTTGTTGGGTTGCCATTTCAAATAGTTCTAGTCTGAAAAATGTTAATCAAGTAATATTAATTTTGCTACGAGCAACACTTGCGTGTAGATATGTAGTATGCAGTTAAGAGTGCCACAGCTTTAAGCAAAGGAAGCAACAATGAAAACTACAAAAATGCGTCTTCGCNCGAGCCTTGTGTGGACTGACCACTGCAGGACAAAGGCCTAGTACGAAAATACAGTGACGGCTTGGTCGCCAAATCAGCAAAGACCATAGTATTGACTTCATGCGCAACGCGGTATAATTACGCAAAGTTGTACAAGCTGAAATATTATATCTCAAGTGTGTTCCCGCAAGAAAAACATCATGTCTTAAAGCGTTATTTAAGTTGGTCGGTTTAAATTAGTGATAGCAGCACTATATCTTGCTTGGTTACAGTAATTCACTTCGTTTTTATGTATTGTTACGTGCTAACTCTCTGGGTAAATATTTTCTGGGGAAAATTTACTCTCTACTTCAATATTATGATCACGATGGAATGGATACGGTGTAATTTGTTGGGTTGCCATTTCAAATAGTTCAAGTCTGAAAAATGTTAATCAAGTAATATTAATTTTGCTACGAGCAACACTTGCGTGTAGATATGCAGTATGCAGTTAAGAGTGCCACAGCTTTAAGCAAAGGAAGCAACAATGGAAACTACAAAAATGAGTCTTCACGAGGAACATTTCTCGAGTGCCACTAAAACTATAACATAATTCCTTCAGTTTATGTTATGCCAATTTATTTTATAAGAGCCCACGTGGGAAACAGCGTCTTGCCAGGTTTGTCTGGTTGATCTAGTCAACGCGGCATAGTAAATGTTATAAAATCTTGGAGGGGAGAGAAGACCAATGACTGAATTAAACGTTAAAAAACAGTTCGACGAAATGCATCGTCAACCTCTGGACAGATTCTTAGTATTCTGTCATTTACGACCTGATCAGTACAGGCATTTGCAGTTTGTTATATGAAAGTAATTAAAAAAACGTATTTTTAGATGCTNTAATCTAGTCAACGCGGCATAGTAAATGTTATAAAATCTTGGAGGGGAGAGAAGACCAATGACTGAATTAAACGTTCAAAAACAGTTCGACGAAATGCATCGTCAACCTCTGGACAGATTCTTAGTATTCTGTCATTTACGACCTGATCAGTACAGGCATTTGCAGTTTGTTATATGAAAGTAATTAAAAAAACGTATTTTTAGATGCTATAAAACAGCAGTTCTGATTGATATTCACGATATTTTATATCGAGTTTTAAAAACTTCAGTAGCAGTATGCTATCAAAATCTGGAATAATTTGGTATATTCATTCAGTACATTTCAGTGGTTGGTTGAATGATTTACTATGTATGGTTTGGGCCATCGGCGTCGTGCTTCGTAGCTCGAAGATGTTCGTGCTCTGTCATTGCGGTCCGCCGACATTTTATTGACAAAATCACTTGTTTCACCCCACAAATAACTTCAGAAATTAATTATTTTACCCAAAAATCACTTTTATCGCCAAAAATTTTCCACAAATTGTAAAAATGTCCTGATCGAGTCCTCGAATGAGCAAAGCGGATTCAGGGATCCACGATGAGGAAGCATAAAAGTCCGCAAATCAACAAAGCTGATTCGAAGCTCCGAGCTAGTATCCAGCGGATCAGGGTGGATCAGTGGACATAGCCACCCACCACCATCCACGTCAGTGACTGTGACCTTTGACCTGGAAAAAACTTAAACCCAATAAAATTCAAAACATTTATAACAAAGTTCTAAAAAAATTTAATGAAATTCTAAAAAAAAATAATTTAAAAATGCATTAAAATTTACTTAAAATGTATAAAAACAATATAAATAACCAAGTCCAGCAGACGACTCACCCCCTCCAATCAGTCACATTGTATAAACATTCCCTTCTTCCGCCATCCCTCATCAATCGTAAAAATATCGAGAAAAATCACAAAAATGCAATAATAATTTTAAAAATCAAGGAAAAAATTTACATTAATCACTCTAGCCACCATGTTGGTTGTTGACGACCTTGGCGTTGACCCAAATGAGCTTGAGCGCAAAAAAAAAGAGAAAAATTGTAAAAAAATTTAAGAAACTCGTAAAAAACTACGAAAATATTACATAATTGGCTACGACACCCGTACTGGATGCCGATGACCTTGACATTAACCCAAAGTACCTCGAAAAAGAAAAATTGAGAAAAAAATTGTAAAAAATCTAATAAATTCATAAAAATCGATGAACATATTACAGTACTGACTTCCACCCTCATCTTAAATGTTGGCGACCTTAACCTTGACCCCACTAAACTTGGTCCTGTGTCCATTAACTTTAATGATCTTGAACCCAATCAAATCGCACATTTCTCCCAAAAAAATTTGAAAACATAAAAAAAAAGTATTAATTAAAAACATTGAAAATTTTTGTAAATNACCCAATCAAATCGCACATTTCTCCCAAAAAAATTTGAAAACATAAAAAAAAAGTATTAATTAAAAACATTGAAAAATTTTGTAAATAACATTTCAAGACTTACGTGAATGAGTTTCGGGGCTCGATGGCAGGTGGAGCGACCAGCGACGAAGCCCCGACACGAAGACCAGCAGACAACTGATACCCCACCACCAACCCCTGCAAATTTTATTCGTAGAATACTCGTATTCGCTTGAACCCCTCCATCACCAACCCACCAAGGCAACCCACTCCCTCTCACCATTAAAATTATCTTGATATGTATTTAATAATTTTTCTGTTATCCTTCAACCCACCACTATAGTCCGACCAATGATACGCTTTGTCTTAACCCCTTACCACTAACGCTCTTGTTTTCAGCATTGTCCACCAGAGTGTGCTAGTGTGGAGAAAGTAGTTTATGTCATCAACAAAGTCTAATGCGAGAGGTGACAGATGGCTCTCACTTCTTTGGCGTTTTCAGCATTCAGTCTGGTAAGTTCTTTTAACTCCATCCCGTCCATCAAATTCTGCAGGGTATTATCAAACATGCTCGCAATGACATATAGTCTGCATTCGCCCACCAAAGTAAAAACTCTACCTAAAGTTTCTAATACCAGTTTGGACCAGCGAGCTATTGGGGTGTAGATATAAATATGAAGTGTTCGTTTAATAGCTTTCTTAAGATCAACTTCCTGGCTTCATCTTTGGTGGTACCATCATTGACTCCAACTGGAATGCCTATGATGTCGACGATGCTATTCGCAAAGTAGGGCCCTTGAAACTTGGTATGTGCAATGTCATCATTAGCGAAAGATCTCTATAAACCTTACTATGGTCTATCCCATTTATATGCGTATTTGAAANATGTGCAATGTCATCATTAGCGAAAGATCTCTATAAACCTTACTATGGTCTATCCCATTTATATGCGTATTTGAACAATATTTTTCAATAATTGTCGAAAGTACTATCGAAACAGACCAACCGACCACATGAAATGACCAACAGACGAAACCACAATATGAATCGGCCATGCTAGCCAGCCATACAAACTATTCATGCCTGATAAACAAGGTGAAGAACCCATACGAGCCAATCATATAAGCCATCAATGTTATCTTAAAATATGTACATTTCATACCACTAACCACACCAGTGACCCAGGTGTACTGGAAATCCCAAATGGACATTTCAGCCGACCAGTCTTAGAACCATCAAGATCAGCAATGAATAACAACCTATCATGCCGACCAGCTGGCCAGTCGTAAAGACAGGCCATTACTAGCAGACTATACCAATTAACCATAACAAAAGTCCATATTAATGTCCTCATCAAAGGACCAAAAAAGCCGACCAGGCCAACCAACCAACCAGCCAACGAGTGAAACTCCAACCAAGACTTAATCCACCCAAGACTGTCTTTGCCCAAGAATGCCTGCTGCCNGACTTAATCCACCCAAGACTGTCTTTGCCCAAGAATGCCTGCTGCCGAGAACAACTTCTGCCAAACTGATTTAAACAATGAAAAAAGTCGCCTAATACGAATCTTTTTGCTAAATTCTTCCCAAAATATTCGCAAAAGATTTCAACCAGAGCTGACCACACTAAACGGTCATACCAACAGACAAGACAAACTGACCAGGCCAATTGACCAGACCAAATAATCAGGTCCAACTGACCAAGTCCAACTGACCAGTTATCAAAAATTTCTCGCAAACGAATACTAAAAAAAAATCTCAAAAATAAACCTCGAAAAATAAACCTCAAAACAAAACATCAAAAAGAAACTTCAAAAACAAAATCTGAAAAAGAAACCTTAAGTTGAAACTTCAAAACGAAACCTCAAAATTAAACCTCAAATTGTAACTTTAAAATAAATGCTCAAGGAGAAACCAATCTATGTTTACTGGTTTTCGATAGTTGCAATGCTTCGGATTGAACCGCAGTCCTCTTTGCGTATTTGCTTTCAGAAATGTTACTTAAAACAAACCCTCGCAATCTATTTTATACACCACAAAATTAAAAAGTCGTTCATAAAAGCAGGAGTGAATGGTTCAAGAAATCAAACACGATCTGCTATGAGTACGNCCACAAAATTAAAAAGTCGTTCATAAAAGCAGGAGTGAATGGTTCAAGAAATCAAACACGATCTGCTATGAGTACGTTTTTTTTCTACTTATTGTATGCATTTGATATNTCTGCTATGAGTACGTTTTTTTTCTACTTATTGTATGCATTTGATATTTGCATTTCTCTGATGTTTGCAGATCATGGATAGTTCACAACGGTTTCATTTGATGTAACCCCTTTCCTTAAGTTCACCTATGACCTATCTCCCTACTGCCCGAGAAATCTCCACCTTGTTGCAAAGCAATTAAATGTCTATCAACACGTTCATGGGAATGTTCGGGAAATATGTAGGCAGCGTTCTTGTCGTTTTCTATATTCTTCAGTTCATGTGTGGCAGCTGACTTGGAGTAATGTCTGAGTACATCAGGAAAAACGCCATCTTGATTATGAAAATCAAGACCATAAGCACGATGAGAGGGCGGTCCAAGTATGCAAAGGAACAGCAATTAGGAAACTGTTAAAACACACTAGTGTTCTCCCATATGGCTTACAGCCCGCGAAAATGTTATACATTTACTACGGCTCAGAATATTTTTCTTTTTATTTGATGGTTTAATTGTACCACAGAAACACCTGTGCTAGCACTGGCCACAGAACATGTAATAAAATAATGGTGTTGGCTGACTGGCCGACCATACCAAACGACCATACCGACTGACCACAATGACCATATTGCCCACGCCGAACATACCAAGCTTACCGACTATTCAGGCATTTCCATCCATACCAACTGACCAACAAGACCGGCAGGTCATGCCAACCATCAATACCAATAAACTAAAAAGACGAATGGGCAAGATCAACCAACAAGACCAAATGGACCAACCAACTAAGTCATTCAACCAGACTAACGCACCAGACCAACCAGCAAGAACATCCGATTAGCCCAACTGACCATACAAACCAATCATACAAATCGTACCGACAATCCATACCAACAGACGACGTCGACCAATCCCGAAACACATTGCATAACACGAATTTAATTACAAAGCTCTTTGCAAAAATCTTCGCAATACATCTCGCCTATCCCTACAATGTAGCGAATCGAGTCACGGTTGTCGAAACACGATGCGGGATTGTCACGGGCCATATCGTTAAAACGAAAGATGCCTCTAAGTAGGTGGTGGGGCCATGCTGCGAACCAAGGTGACATGTCGCGAGGCACATATACTGTCACGAGTCATCCATTAGAGATGTCTCCGTAGCTATTCTCTTGCCATGCGGCACATGCCCGATGTGGCAAGCAACAAAGTTCTGTGCCGGATCATCGGGCCCTGGAGAAAACACCATTGTCGCCACATACTTGCGAGTATGTCTACGACCGACGATGTTGCGCGATCTGATAAGACATTCTTACCGATACATCTGGTCGGCGAAACATTTCTGGTATTGCACTAGTTAGGAGAACAGATTATGGGCGCACTATTTATCTGCAGCCACTCACAAGCGAGCAGCGTAATATCATTAAATAACTAGTGCAGTTTAGAGGTAGTAGTGGGAGGTTGCACTATAGTGGATAAATGGGTAAGAGGGAGAGGGGGTCGTGTGTAGCATAAAGCCAATGATTCGTTGGAGATGGTTGGGTTGGAGGTCGACTAAATAGCCAATGAAATATAGTGCTGGGGGGTCAATCGTCTGCTGGTCTCTGTACTGGGAGTGGGTGTGCTCCACCATCTTTACGATAATCGAACTCCGGATCTCCTATATGTAAGTTTTTTTTATCACGATTCTTACGAAATTTTTTTATAATTTTTCTTGATTTCGGGACTTAAGAGTGCCTAGTTTCAGGGTCAAGGTCACAAACATTCTCTGTTTACAATTGTCACCTTCACAAAAGATAACACACAGTATGTTCTGTAGGTAGGGCTTAACTTCTCGTCATCGGCAAGACGAAGCAAGCTGCTCAGAGAAGCAGGAACGGGGAAGGAATAGGCCATGACCTGTAGTAAGGAAACATCCCAGCATTTGCCATGAGTGATTTTGAGAAACCATGGAAAACCGAAATCAGGATCGCAGGACAGGGATTTGAACCCAGGTCCCCCCGAATGCGAGTTCGATTGTTTACCACTGCATCACCTCACTCGGTCAGTATGTTTGAAAATCAACTTTGCAAAGAAAATACTGAAATCATTTTTGTGATATACAGTGCCATATAGAGCAATGTTTACTGTTCGAATAAAAATATGCATTTAAAATTTCTCGCCAGTACTTAGTACTCTGTTTGGGTTCCACCAAATGTGTAAGAACAAAATCAAGCCTATGTGACATAATTATGTGATAACCTCATAAATGTTTATGTAATAACTAAAACGAATTAGGTAATATACGCATTTTTGTTAAACTTAGGAATACACAACATAAAATTTCAATACGCTTTTCTATTATGTATAAGACCTTAATCGCGACAAAACGAAAACAAGAATTCGGATGAATTTGGAAGTTATAATCCAGCAACATTCTTTTAATTTGGAATCATGACATAAGAGTTTTAGTCCGTTGTAATTATATATTCATGAAAAATAAACAATTACCTAGGCACACAGAAAAAGGATTTCAAAACAATTTTCTTTAATAGAACTGGAATAAAGTCGTGATGAATAAATACTTTAGTATAGTTCAATTTGCTGTAATTTTGTAAGATTAATTTTGTTATGTCACCTACGATCTCGTACCACTGAGTTCTGGACTTATTTCTTCACTCCGCAAAAGACCTGCTCCACGTTGCAGTGAAGATGCGGCGAGTGCAAAAGTTGAACATGAACGCTCCTTATGTGGGAATAAAACAAGAATTTTTTAATACAGGCAAACCGAAGATCCCCAACATTGTGGAAGCTTCCAAGCAGGAAGTAGTAGCGGATTACCTTGCGGACACCGCGGCACAGATATTGTAACTCTTCAATAGAAATTTTTTACACACCGAGAAATATGTACATATCATTAAAAAATATAATTTCTTAATGTTCGGGCACCACTAACGAGCAATACCCGAAGTCTCGCATCACGATACTGAAACTGGTCCCGAGTCTCATATGATGATCACGGGCACCACTAATGAGCAATGGCCTAAGTCTCATATCATGATTCTGGAACTGGTCCCAAGTCTCATATGATGATCACGGGCACCACTAATGAGCAATGGCCTAAGTCTCATATCATGATTCTGGAACTGGTCCCAAGTCTCATATGATGATCACGGGCACCGCTAACGAGCAATTGCCGAATTCTCATATCATGATACTGAAACTGGTCCCAAGTCTCATATGTTGATCATGGGCACTACTAACGAGCAATGGCCGAAGTCTCATATCATGATACTGAAACCGGTCTCGAGTCTCATATGATGATCTACTGAGTTTTTGTTACAGATGGATGGTAAAAATGTTTTATTTTGTATCCCTGTTACCTTTGTAAGCCTCCACGACAACTTAGTTTTGAAATTGTATTCGCATAAAAACTGAATTAATTTAGACTAGGTATATGCACATATATATACGAGTATATAAATGTTGCAGTGTTTTAGGTTCGGCACAAACTTGCTTGTTTAATGAACGAACGTCTTATTTTGCTGACGGGATTTACTTTTGCATTTGCCTAATTAACTCGTGTACATAATTTATTAATTTTTTTGTAGTATAAAAATTTTCTGACATAATTGTGTTTTTGTGTTATGTAGAAGTTGCTTCAATATGCATATTTTCTAAAGGGACAATTTTGAGTATACGGCCATTTTAAGTGGTTATGTACAATGTTAATTGACTACTAAATTCAGTTTTAATTTGACAAATTGTATTAGTCACACATTGACTTTAACAGAGATGCAACAACAAAATGTCCAGGAGCATCCTATTTTTCTTTGTTGAGAACAGACACGCCAAAACGGAACTCGTTCTCGTTTAGAATGGTTTGGGTTCAGTAACACTGTTTTTTATGCCGTGTTAGCATTCAGTTTAATAGACGTACTTGGTTATTGATATTTAATTCAGTTTGAAGTTATTAACCAATTAAAAATATTCAGATAATTCCAAAAAAAAAAAACCTAATAAATATCTTAAGAGTGTACTAGTAAGATAAGATTACTTCTTTGTTCACCAATTATCAANTTTGTTGAGAACAGACACGCCAAAACGGAACTCGTTCTCGTTTAGAATGGTTTGGGTTCAGTAACACTGTTTTTTTATGCCGTGTTAGCATTCAGTTTAATAGACGTACTTGGTTATTGATATTTAATTCAGTTTGAAGTTATTAACCAATTAAAAATATTCAGATAATTCCAAAAAAAAAAAAACCTAATAAATATCTTAAGAGTGTACTAGTAAGATAAGATTACTTCTTTGTTCACCAATTATCAANAAAAAAAAAAAACCTAATAAATATCTTAAGAGTGTACTAGTAAGATAAGATTACTTCTTTGTTCACCAATTATCAACAGCTGTCCATGTTTAGGATGTTCATCAACCAACAGTAAACACACACTTTTCTATGAATTGTACATGCTATTTAAAAAGCATTCAAGGCGTTCAGTAACATTAATATCATGTTATTAAAAAACTGTAAAAAAAATCAAAATTTCTGGAAAACAACATTAGGTGAAAAAAACTTAAATTGCAATCAAATGTAAATAACAATTACCTAGCAATTGTTTTGTTTGCACAAAATACTCTTTCTGCCCCCC
>NQII01004867.1:44192-89447 GCA_002778355.1 Clitarchus hookeri
TCAATTCATCGTATGCAGGCATCTTAGTTTTTTCGTTAGTCATTTGTTTTAATTTTCGACACCTAGGTGGCACTAGTGTATTAATAATCGATTTCGCCACCAGGAGAGCTGGTGATTTAGCCACCAGGTAGCAGCCATGTATGTTTATATTTTTAACGTGTATGTGGTACTGTCTACCAATTACTCAGGTTCGCTCGACCCATTCCACGCCATTTCATATTTACTGTACATTTATTTTTAGTATCGTCCACTAGAGCGCACTGGTAACTCATGTTTCAACCACCNGCCATTTCATATTTACTGTACATTTATTTTTAGTATCGTCCACTAGAGCGCACTGGTAACTCATGTTTCAACCACCATCGACAAGAGTGCTATCGAACAGTACCGAATGGTGATGAGGTCATGTAAATTGTCATATTTAATTTTTTTAATTTATTTTTAAATGTAATTATTTTTATTTGAAATAATTTTATATTTAAAGTGTTTTTTAAATAAATAAAACACAGCATATTTCCTTACACAAAATTTATTCAGTGAAGTATGGCATGAGTAAACACATATACAAAGTTATGTTAATTGCAATCTTCGGTGTTCACCGCTCGACGTCCGCATCGTCGATGCAGGAATTGAAGCGGGATGCGAAAATCCCACCACTTAATATACGACCATCCATTACGTCGTTTCAGCACCTTCTCAGAAACTTTGTAGGCAGGATATCATGTGTATAGAAACCACCATGGATGGGACCATTATTCAGATCCTTGAGAAAAAAATATCCTCGGAGCATAGCTGGATGCGAAAGAGTTCGGGGCTCCAATTCGCTGTAAATCCTTTCTTGAAGATGTCTTTCTGTTTGGAGATGCGCACCAGGTCTCCCACCTTAGCTTTAGGCTTGTGCGGGTCCATCCTCTTCGGAACAGCATACACAGCTCGAAGCCTGGAGTCGTCCTTGGCGTCTTGAAGCTTCATGCGTGTGGTCGAGTGCACTGTAGAGTTATATTGACGTACGAGTTTTGGGAGTATATCTAAACACTTGTAGCTGACATTCACAGCGAAATGCTTCCACATTTTGCCCTTCAAAGTCCTGTTGGATCTATCNTATCTAAACACTTGTAGCTGACATTCACAGCGAAATGCTTCCACATTTTGCCCTTCAAAGTCCTGTTGGATCTATCGATGATAGAAGCTTTGATATTGCTGCGTGTGGAATAATGATTTATGTTATGTTTCTTTATCAGGGCCTTGAACTTTGCATTGTAGAATTCCTTGCCCTGGTCGGTTTGTAGATTAGTCGTGATGCATCCTTCGCNATCAGGGCCTTGAACTTTGCATTGTAGAATTCCTTGCCCTGGTCGGTTTGTAGATTAGTCGTGATGCATCCTTCGCGCAATACATCCGACATGGTCACGGAGACATCTTGTGCATTCTTCGACTTGACAGGCCTGGCCCAGGCGAATTTGCTATATGCATCGATGATGGTCAACATGTATTTGTNCGACTTGACAGGCCTGGCCCAGGCGAATTTGCTATATGCATCGATGATGGTCAACATGTATTTGTAGCCCTTGTTGACCCTAGCATATGGTATCATCTCCACGAGGTCGGCTTGAAATAGGTCGTTTGTCCCACGTATCACGACCTTGCGGCGACGGTAGTTGCGTCTCGCAGATGTGTGCAGTTCATTGACGATTCCCAGTTGACTCGTTCTATGTAGCCTCCCTCCTTCAGTTCTTCGATGTTTAAAAATATCTCGTTAGTGTGAGAGTAATTTACAACCCTTTATGAAGCGAGCAATAGTTGCATCCTATCGACCAGCTTGTTCGGCTCGTCCCAGAATACGTAGTCGGTGTTCTTGTCATCGTCTATCTTCTTCAGACCTTCGCCGCTTTTCAGTGCTAGGTCACTGAAGAGGTCTGCGAGAATGTCGATTTTTTCGTCATATTCGTCCTTATAAACACCTTTCTCCATGCATGCACTTTACCAAGATAAAAACACCTTTATCCGTGTTGTTATCTTGGTAAAGTGCATGCATGAGTTCGAGCAGGTTGGACTCCGTAAACTCTCTGGGCTCCTTGTGAAATAGAAGTTCGCAAAGTTCGGGGGTTCCACATGTCTTGTAATCGCCTACTTGGATGATCCCACCAGGTAGAAACTCTATTTCATCAGCACCGATGAACCATCTACCATTATGCCTGTATATNCTACTTGGGTGATCCCACCAGGTAGAAACTCTATTTCATCAGCACCGATGAACCATCTACCATTATGCCTGTATATACTGTATGTCGTATCATTATTGCGATATGTGTACGATCGTAGGTAGCGACGAACCAGAGCATTGGGTTTGAAGACTCTTTACCGTAACTTTTCATAGTGTGGTAAATCCGCATCCGACCTATTGTCCCGATCTCTTTGTGCATAATCATATTTCTGCCTTTTCAAAGGCGTAGCAGTAACGTCGATTTCGGTCTTCACTNGTCCCGATCTCTTTGTGCATAATCATATTTCTGCCTTTTCAAAGGCGTAGCAGTAACGTCGATTTCGGTCTTCACTAACACGGGTGCTCCATCGCTCTCCCCAAGCACTTCAAGACGACGAGTAACAGGCTTAATAATTTCTTCCTTTATAAAGTCACGCAAAATGTTGGCCCTCTTGGAGAGTAAATACTTAGAGCGAATAGACTGAATCGTCCGATGTAAGTCGCTAGCAATGTCCGATATCGCACAGAATAAAAATAGTTACTGTGGCTTTCTTTTATAGGTTTAGACGTGCATCTCTGCTAAAAGACTTTCGATCTTGTCAAGGCGTTCGCTGCAGGCATCCAGTATGTCCCTGCTGTGGTTCTGAATATCAGTTTTCGTGGCGACACGGAAAATCGAAATAGCGAATGTATGATATATGGAATATTTCAACCGTTTCAGATTGTCTTCATTTTGTGCCGATGCCACATTCAATCTGTCGGCAATTTTCCTTTGAACACTCTTCACGTGCTCGTCCATGGCCATCATATCACGGACTATCTCGGTCTTCACACATTCCATCTTCGCCCCGAGTTTGGACAGACGGTTGCGAAATAATGTGTTTTGTTCGATCAACATACATCGATCAACATACTTCAAAACATATATCGAGTGTGGCAATGCTTCACTCGGTGGCACGACTGCACCATTATTGTTGCAAGGGAAATAACCCTCACCATCAACATAGCTTGCAATACTTGAGTCAGTCCCTGGTATTTCGGTTGCTGGAGCGATTTTTAATATAGGTACATGTTCTCGAACCGAAGATCATTCTTTTCTTCCAGTAGGCTCAGTAGGACGCATGTTTTCCCGCAATTTGATGGTCCCGCGATTATGTAGCGCACTATATTCGGAAATAGGCTTCCATGNGTAGGACGCATGTTTTCCCGCAATTTGATGGTCCCGCGATTATGTAGCGCACTATATTCGGAAATAGGCTTCCATTTCGTGATTCGTGGGGACCTTCATCTTCAGTATTAATGTGTGTAGTTAGAGTAAAATCTTGCTTGATAATATGTATGTTACCACTACTATCTTGCGATGTGTGCTGTGCTAAATGCGATGTGTTCTGTGTTAACTGTGGTCCATGCTGTGCTAACTGCGGTGCTGATTGCAGTTGCAGAGAATCAGTGCTACAAGTTTTAGAATGTCTCTTCAAAATGTCACTTCGAGTAAACGGCCTCTGGCAGAGTTTGCACTGAAATGATATACTTAAAGTTTTCATTCTACAGTTCGTTATTTCATGTCGTTGCGCACTGCGCAATACTTTACCGCAGAAGCGACGAAAGAGACACGTCATTAGCACTTTACGACTGTACTGTTGCAAGTCTAGAATGAAACTGAAACAAAAAAAAATGTATACAATTAACATATTTATACTTTTCGCACTCAGTTCACCGCGATGCCTCGAAGGAGTAAGTTANAAAAAAAAATGTATACAATTAACATATTTATACTTTTCGCACTCAGTTCACCGCGATGCCTCGAAGGAGTAAGTTAAAGTTCGGAAAAGGTGTCGTCGATATGCTGATAAACAATCTACCGTTTTAGTTGCACATTCCCAGATACAAGTTCTGCGGGCCGGGAAGGAAGATAGCTAAAAGGCTGTCATGTGGTGACACAGGCATCAATGCACAAGACGAGGCGTGCAAGCAGCGCGACATCGCTTACTCCGTAAACAAGGATCTGGAAACTTGACACCAGGCAGACAAGATACTTGTACAGAAGGCCGACGAGATACGAAAATCATCAGACACCGGAATCAGAGAAAAGATACTCACGTGGAGACTATCCAATATGATGAAGACCAAGGTGAAGATGGTAATGGGTGATAAGAACAAGAGAAAGTCACAAGTTAAAATGGGAACAGGTACAGAGAGCAAGATAAAGGCGCAAGTGAAACAAAAATCAGTGACAAAGGGAAGAAAAGCATGCAAGACCAAGAAAACATTTACCAATGGCTTTGTCCATTGATTTTGCCTGCACTCGGGGCCCTCGGTGGCCTGATAGGAGCCACGAGTGGTAATGTCCGAGTCGTCAACACAGCATCGAACGAACAGAAGCAGTTGTCCGAGGCCCAAAGACGCATTGCAAATATGAAAGCAATCGCCAAGGGTAAAAAAAAACGGCCAAGGCCTCTACCTAAGGCCATACCCAATAGGGGGTGGAAATGTGCAAAAGCGACGCAGAAGGAAGAAGCGATAATGAGATCTCTGCCGAAACGAAAGCTCACTAACATACATTTGGAACTGTTTGCGCAAAATTGAAAATACCTCATTTTAGAGGAGTGTTTATGAGAGATGCTTTACCCCCTAAACCTAAGAGAGACGGATGTGCCATAGTTATTCTGGACACGGCAGCTGGGCTTGGTACACACTGGGTAACTTATGTGAAATGTGGAAAATATGTAGTCTANTAGTTATTCTGGACACGGCAGCTGGGCTTGGTACACACTGGGTAACTTATGTGAAATGTGGAAAATATGTAGTCTAGAGAATTTGCGTCCTCCACCCGAACTGTGATGGTGCCTGAAAGGAACGAAGCTGACATACAACTACGAGATGGANTAGAGAATTTGCGTCCTCCACCCGAACTGTGATGGTGCCTGAAAGGAACGAAGCTGACATACAACTACGAGATGGAGCAGTTGCCTAACACATGGAACTGTAGACATTTGTGTCTTCGCTTCCTCGTTCGTTCGTACAAGTAATTGTGTAAAAAGGCTTAACATCTAAGGGAAACTATCAGTCATGTCAATAACACTTTCCTTGATGGGGCGTAGCTCTGAGCTGCATGCGGTACACTTTCCGCCACTCGACCTGGAGGGGGAATTGTGCATAGGTCTGGTCGATTTTAAACCTACAATGAAAAAAACTGTAAGATGTACCACATTAAAAGTGGTAATGCCTTTCATGAAGTAACATTACCCATAGGCTCTTACAAAATAGGCGACATTAGAAGGTAAATTAAAGATTCGCTGTCCCCAGACACAGAATTCTAACTACATGGGAATTCCAATACTCTAAAGAGTGTCATCAGAAGCAGCGAAGATATCGACTTACGAAACCGGATACTATCGGACCTATACTGGGGTTAGAGCCACACATCTACGAAGCTGGCAAAACACATGAGTCGTCGTGGCCTGTAAACATCTTGCTAGTCAATGTGACATGAATATACTGCAATTTATCGAGCGGCACATACCTCAATGGCAGGCCGAGCAATACGCTGCACGAATTTTCGCCTATGGCCCCTCCAGGTTTTAAACTGGTCGCAGCACCGCAAAGCATAATTTGCATTCCAGTCGTCGCGAAAAGAGCACACGAGGTGGTCGTGACAGTCGTCGACAACACGGAGAGATGGTGAACTTTCGAAACGGAGAAATCACCCTACGGGTGCATTTGATAAGATGGGAATAGGATTTATGACGACCAGAAGCAATATAACCATCCAATACCTGCAATCAGTACATTCATCGCAGTTCTCCAATGACTTAACACATAATACCGAGATTTTCCTCCCCAGTCTCGGCTCCAAAGTCAATCGCCATGGATGATTATCTAAACATTGAAGAGCCAGCCATTTTTTAAAGACAGCATAACAAAAGTAGAACTTCATGCATACCAGCCTTTACTTATCGGACCATACACACTACCATCAGAAGTTCGGATTGCAGTCCAACACCAAGATATCTTCTCTCTTCCGTGCCAATCATTCCTGTGAATTAGGGGGACTCTGACGAAAAAAGATGGGTTCAGCTCAGCATATACGAAAATAACGAGCAATGGAATACTTCACCTGATCGATCGCATCACGTATTTTCTCAACTGTGTCGAGGTGGACTAGTCGTGAGATGTCGAGATAACCTCATTGAATAAAAATTACCTTTCGCTAACGCCAACTGAGCTGTCTGCGGCCAAGGTGGCAGGCTGAGAAATCGAAGACGACTACAATGGAAAATAAACTACAGTTTGTCGAATGGATGCTGCCTCGTGTGCAGTTGAGCACTGCTGAACACATAAGAATGTTGAAGATTGTGNACTACAGTTTGTCGAATGGATGCTGCCTCGTGTGCAGTTGAGCACTGCTGAACACATAAGAATGTTGAAGATTGTGAAAAATGGCCAAATTATCGATTTGGCCGTTAGGTCGTGGAGTCTCGGGACATTCCCCGGATTGCCAGCAGGCCAGCTCATCAACTGGATGGTGAAGTCCAGCTTTGCTTCTGAGAAACCGAGTTACGTCATCGTTGGACTACAGACCGAAAGATAGCACAATGTGAGAGTGAGTTGTTCGCAGTTCGACACATGTCAAAAAGANTCATCGTTGGACTACAGACCGAAAGATAGCACAATGTGAGAGTGAGTTGTTCGCAGTTCGACACATGTCAAAAAGAAAATGCAAAAAAATATTTTTCAATAGCGAAAGCCATCTGTACATTGACATGAACATGAACTTTGAAAATGGGCAGTACCTGCTGGCATATCAGATGTACGCTCAATTCCAAAATGCATATTATGGATGCCCCCAATCCATGATATTGAGCCCTGATACTTTCAAGAGTTTGGCTTTGCTCATGGTATTCGATGCGAGTAAATAGGACGAGCGTATTACCTCCAATGTAATTGACTGCAGGATCGAATTCACTACACATGGAAATATTCCTGCCAACACATACGCATTCTACCTGATACTTCACGACCGTGATAAGGCCGTCAAAATACTGTCGTGAGTGAAGCTGAGATAATATAAATATAATTGTTCATACACTAGAACTGTTCATTCAGTTTCGAGCATCTTCATTTCCACGATGCACTGTAATATGCAGGGTTTCAAGAGTCAAAATGACTTCGTGCTCAAGAATATCGCAGTGTCCTACGACGACGACGGCAAAACACGCACACGCTCCTTCCGCCCCTCTTCTTCGTGGAAACTGTTGGACGAGAAGAGTAAGAAAACACATGCTTGACTAACCAAGTACTTCCACGGACTGGAGTGGGACGAAGGCAAGATTCCATACCATCAGGTGGGAAACATGCTCTGAGACTTGCTGATGCAGTACCCGAAGGCCCCGATTTACGCAGCAGGATCTGACCAGAAAAAATGGTTTTGTGACTTGTGTAAATTTGGAGTGAAAATTATCGACGTGCAGGCCGAGTATGGATATCCTTCGCTTCGCAAGTTGACGAAACTTTACAACGATTTGCATCGTCATGTCTGCGACAGGTCAGAACCTGACTGGGCCTGCACACTGAAGAATATGCAGCTGCTGCGCAAATGGTGTGCCTCGTACGTGGACTAGGAATCGGCTGCCTACGACTAGACACGAAGTCTCCCAATCTTCTCTAAATGTGAGAGAATTTAGTTTTTCATATGGTGGGACACCTGATCGGCATCTATATTATATATATATATATGAGGAAAATCTACGAGCTCGTTTAGTCGAAGCCTAGAGGTCTGATCGTCACCATGGCTCCATTCTGCCCTACGAACATTTATGCAAGCACCAAGCCTGACTATGGTAGCACGGAGTATAGTTTCATCGCAGAAGATGGATATATGCTCATCTACACCGAGACCTGCGATGGTAGCAGCATGCAGCACTGGCGATTCGCACATGTTCCAATCGTCTATGAATCAACGCAGTTTCAATCGGACTGTCCAGGAGTATCGGCTTGCGTCGTGTTCCACACGAGGCCGCAGATGCAGCTTCCCTGCACCGTGGACCAAATCATCGCCCTGGAACAGCCTCATGCTACCATCCACGCGCAAGACTGAGCCATGGATTCGCTCCAGGCGGGGCACGAACCATCGGTCCACTCCCAGCAACCTGGGTCCAAGAGGGATGCCGCCAGCTAGACGACCAGACGCCTCCGAGTGCATCACCGACGCCAGTCACTCGTGTCAGTGTGCGCCCACTCGTCGACGACCAGCAAAGTGTACTCCAGAGGCTGCTGATGCGGTCCTGCTACCGACAGACCTGGTGTCGATGAGCCGGATGTTGGTACTAGCATCATAGAGCCATCGATCAAAAACGAGTAAAGTTTACGCTGCAAAGATAATGTGATGGATGGTGAATCGAAGATGCTGCTGCTTGTGTCAAACGTCTTCGTACACTGTTAAAAAAATTGTCCGTAAAATTATGGAAAGTACTAGTTACAAATTATCCAGACATCTTCCTGAAATTGCAGACTCTTCGTTATTTTGAATAACGTTCTCTACGATAATTTCACATAAATATCTGTGAATTCATGAAACGTGTCCATAAACTTGCAAGTTTTTTTTTTCAATCGGCTCTTTATAAAAATGGGTAACAAAAAAAACACTTTACTTTCATTATGTGGGTGTTCCACTATGTATAAAAGTGACAGTAAAAAAGTTTAAAAACTTTAGTCCAATAGCGGGATTTAAACTCGGAGTAAACAATGTACAGTCCCNAAAGTGACAGTAAAAAAGTTTAAAAACTTTAGTCCAATAGCGGGATTTAAACTCGGAGTAAACAATGTACAGTCCAACACCTTATCCACTCACCTACCAAGCTTTTTCAAGAAACACCGTTGTAAAAAAGGTCCATATACAGAAATATGTATATACACCTCTCAGTCATGTTAGAGTGCTTGCGAGTTTATTTTATTTCAGCTTTACAAACAGGGATAAGAAAAATATTTTATTTTCCCATTATGTATTTCACTGTGTATAACAGAGAAATCAAACTAAGTTTAAATATTTTGTCCAGTAGTGTGATTNTTTTCCCATTATGTATTTCACTGTGTATAACAGAGAAATCAAACTAAGTTTAAATATTTTGTCCAGTAGTGTGATTGTAACACGAATAGACAGATTAACACTCAATAACTGGAACCCCCCACATAGCACAGGATATCCACTGGATATCCCAATTATATCCACAATATTTTAAAGTCATATTGGTCCTGAAGTGAATCTCTTCAGGATAACCGTTAGATATCTAGTAGTAGATATAATTTCGTACCACTTACTGGGGTATCTATTAGATGTTACAAAACCTCCAATGGCTATTACTTATAGTAAGTGTCTAAATCTAAATATGTCTATAGAATATCCACAATATCTATAACCTTTTGTGGATATTGGGCGTACATTTGGATCTCTTTTGGCAGTCTGTTGGATGTAACTTTGCTATTCATGGATGTCCCTGGATATCCAGAACGTCCGTGGGGACATCCATTATATATTCTTTGGATGTCGGTGTGTTATATGGGCACTTACCTGCCACACCTTTACACGAAATACTGTATTTCGTACATATGGATTTTACACGAAAGTGACGAAAACGCCTCTCTTAGTTTCAAGTCGTGTTAGAGCGCTAGTTATTTTGTTTTATTTGCGGTTTATGAAACGAGGTAACGAATAAATGGTTTTAATTCGTTGTGTGCGTATTTCACTATGTATAAAGAAATGTTTGTCCTGTAGCGAAATTTGAAAAATAATCAAAGAATTGGCACTCCATGAGTGGTTTGCCACTCACCTTACCACTATTTACACGAAGTAGTATTCTGAAGATGGTATTTTATAGGCTTCAGGTATCATCGGTATTGTTTGTGTCTCAAAGTCGAAGCAGTAAGAATACGNTCTGAAGATGGTATTTTATAGGCTTCAGGTATCATCGGTATTGTTTGTGTCTCAAAGTCGAAGCAGTAAGAATACTAAGAGCTTCAGTATTATATATTTATGGAGCTCATTTCCGTTTTTCGTCATTACGGAGTGCCTTTCCGTAAAATAGCTCTACATTTCCATAAAAGATTCCGTAAATCTACAGAAATGTCTAAGAGTGTAGCGACCCTGTGATTTGAGCNCCGTAAATCTACAGAAATGTCTAAGAGTGTAGCGACCCTGTGATTTGAACGGCCCTTCTTAGTGCACTGCTGCTTACCGCCATACACGAATTGCTCAGCCTTCTACGAGAAACCCAACAATCATAGTTAAAGATCTGCATATTAAAATTATATGTAATTTGTTCTCTGTTCTAAGATGATTAATAAAAAAGTATTTTTTACTGATTATGTATATTTTATTACAATAGATTTCATGTAAAAAAAATAGTTTGCGTTTTATTTATTTTTTAAAAACCCACTTTATATAAACAATTATTTCAAATAAAAATAATTACATTTTAAAATAAGTAAAAAAAATTAAATATGACAATTTACATGACCTCGTCACCGTTCGTTACAGTTCGATAATACTCTTGTCGATAGTAAATTANAAATTAAATATGACAATTTACATGACCTCGTCACCGTTCGTTACAGTTCGATAATACTCTTGTCGATAGTAAATTATCTTTGATGGTTGAAATATGAGTTACCAGTGTACTCTAGTGGACGATACTAAATATAACTGGACAGTAGTTATGGCATGGCGTGGAAGGGGTCGAGCGAATATGAGTAATTGGCCGACAGCACCACCTATACATTAAAAATATAAACAAATATGGCTGCCACGCGGTGGCTAAATCACCAGCTCGCCTGGTGGTGAAATCGATTATTAATACACTAGTGTCACATAGGTGTTGAAAATGAAAACAAATGACAAACGAAAACATGACGAGATGCCTGCATACGATGGAATGAGTATGGGTGAACAGGATGGGAGGCCTGCCGACTAATTAACCGATGAGAAACATTGGTTGCGGGTCAGTCATCTGCTGGACGTGGNTCTGAAGATGGTATTTTATAGGCTTCAGGTATCATCGGTATTGTTTGTGTCTCAAAGTCGAAGCAGTAAGAATACGAAGAGCTTCAGTATTATATATTTATGGAGCTCATTTCCGTTTTTCGTCATTACGGAGTGCCTTTCCGTAAAATAGCTCTACATTTCCATAAAAGATTCCGTAAATCTACAGAAATGTCTAAGAGTGTAGCGACCCTGTGATTTGAACGGCCCTTCTTAGTGCACTGCTGCTTACCGCCATACACGAATTGCTCAGCCTTCTACGAGAAACCCAACAATCATAGTTAAAGATCTGCATATTAAAATTATATGTAATTTGTTCTCTGTTCTAAGATGATTAATAAAAAAGTATTTTTTACTGATTATGTATATTTTATTACAATAGATTTCATGTAAAAAAAATAGTTTGCGTTTTATTTATTTTTAAAAAACCCACTTTATATAAACAATTATTTCAAATAAAAATAATTACATTTTAAAATAAGTAAAAAAAATTAAATATGACAATTTACATGACCTCGTCACCGTTCGTTACAGTTCGATAGCACTCTTGTCGATAGTAAATTATCTTTGATGGTTGAAATATGAGTTACCAGTGTACTCTAGTGGACGATACTAAATATAACTGGACAGTAGTTATGGCATGGCGTGGAAGGGGTCGAGCGAATATGAGTAATTGGCCGACAGCACCACCTATACATTAAAAATATAAACAAATATGGCTGCCACGCGGTGGCTAAATCACCAGCTCGCCTGGTGGTGAAATCGATTATTAATACACTAGTGTCACATAGGTGTTGAAAATGAAAACAAATGACAAACGAAAACATGACGAGATGCCTGCATACGATGGAATGAGTATGGGTGAACAGGATGGGAGGCCTGCCGACTAATTAACCGATGAGAAACATTGGTTGCGGGTCAGTCATCTGCTGGACGTGGTGCTGGGGAAACCTCCAGAAATGTAAGTTTTTACAATAAATTTTTAAATAATAATTTCTAAAAAAAATTTAATAATAATTTTTTATAAATTTTTAAAACTTTTGGGATTTTTAAGGAATTTTTTTTAGATTTTTTGGTTCAAGGTCATTTAAGGTTATGGACACAGGGTAATGGGTCAAGGTCGCCTGGATCCAGCATGGTTGTCGGATGACGTCATAACATGATGGCCGGCCGGCTCTGGCTCCAGTGCCCCTTGCCCTGTGAGCCCCATTTAAAATACATAAACCAGACTTCCTTAAATTATTCTACTTTCGTGAATTCTGAAATAATTTCAACGCTCATAAGTGTAAGAATGGACACATTTGTAAAATAATTACTTTTCTAATAATTCCACAGTTTAACTTGACTGGCGCATGAATAAAGTGACCAGGCCTTTGGGAATGTCAATTGTACATATGGTGGAATAATTACACAATAAGCATACAAGTAGAACTTAAGCAGGGCTTTTAAATGTGCTCATTTTATCGTGAACACCCTATATTAAGTTCATGCGATCATCTGAAGAAATGTCAACTGATAAAACCCAGACGATTACTATCTCTCCCCTTGGAGGGAGTAAACAGGGTTCACCAAAAAATTAATTATTTTGTATGCGTACGAAATACCGTTCAACTTACAAACGTTAGTTGTATGTATTCTATACACGCATTAAAAAAATTATATCACACAGTTAATGCAACATGGCATGTCAAAATCACAACTTTAGTGTTTTTTNTATACACGCATTAAAAAAATTATATCACACAGTTAATGCAACATGGCATGTCAAAATCACAACTTTAGTGTTTTTTTAGATGTACAAATAAAAAATTTATGAAAACATTTAATGATAATTTTACAGAGGTCACTAAAATAACTTATCTTAATTCGTTTCGAGGTATGATTAGCAATATATATTTAACAAAAAACCGCAAACAGCTACAAATCAAAAATGTAAAAAAAAATTCTTACTTCAAGCTATTTTTTAAAATTGCGAAAGCATTTCATGGCACGATCGTAAGTATTTTTGAAGCAACTCATGGCATCAATTTAATGTAATCTATCTCCTTTCTATAAGTGAGTTAGGTTTTATTAAGTATTCGTACATCCTAAAAACACTAAAATTGGGATTCTGGCTTGTTATTATGCTGAACCGCTGCCCCAAAATACGTCAAGCACTGCCCAACGGTCTTGTCGATCCGTTGTTGCCGCACAATCCGGTACCAAACCCTTTTGATGGGCAAGAGGTCTGGGGACCTTGCTGGCCAAGGATGCATGTTGACCAGTGGCGTGTATTCTACGGACACTAGATGAGCGCTGTTTACTCGCCACTATCTCTGGGTTATTTGTTTCAGTTACAAACAGTTTACTTTTATTTTCCGCGCACGTGAATTCTCACTCCACTCTACAGCCTTTCCTATGGCCACACACACATCGGAACTCTTTGTCTCTCCGCTTTCCTGCGTTTCCGTTTCTTTTATTTCCCTTTTGTTTCATTCGTCTTCTTTCCCGGTTGCCATGGAAACGTAACGAGATAGGTAAAATGTGATGAAATAAATGCAAAGCAAGTTGTGGCAAAAATTCCGTAAATCNCCATGGAAACGTAACGAGATAGGTAAAATGTGATGAAATAAATGCAAAGCAAGTTGTGGCAAAAATTCCGTAAATTCAAGATGGCGGATACTACACCCTCCCCCCCTCCTAGGGGTAAGTAAGGTTAATTCTACTCAGGTTAGGAACAAAACAAGTGTTCTTATCGGAGAGTTTGGCACAGGGAACATTTCCGCCATTTGGTGCGCAGTGTTCCAAAGAGGACACTTTTAATTAGAATGTTGAGCTATGTTAATAATAAAAGAAAAGGTTTTACTTAGTTACGTGGTTGCTTTATATTTGATTTATGATTA
This sequence comes from Clitarchus hookeri, assembly GCA_002778355.1. Classification (NCBI taxonomy): domain Eukaryota; kingdom Metazoa; phylum Arthropoda; class Insecta; order Phasmatodea; family Phasmatidae; genus Clitarchus; species Clitarchus hookeri. The sequence goes on from NQII01004867.1 coordinate 58,312, forward strand.
TTGCAATTATTTTGTTTTTTAACGTAGAAAATAGGGAAAATCCGGTACACATGTGACACTAGCACTTATCTAGTGGCGAAGAATTTTAGTTGCCAAACTAAAAGCATTGAGCTACCCAACCTGAGTAGAATAAACCTTACCATAAGTAAGAGTTTACTGTGGAGTGCTGGCGTCTGCAGGCTGCAGTGTGTGTGCGCGCCTGCTTGCAGGCGGCGTCCATCGCCGAGCGGAAGTCGTTCTGGTTCAAGCGGATTGTGTCGTCGGCGATGGCGCTCCTGGACACAAAGGAGTACTCGACCCACACGGTGGAGGAGCTGCTTTTCGCCGGCTACGAGGACAGTCTCCTGCAGGTCCTCAGCCACGCCTCCATCTTCAACAGCCAGTCCAGAGACGACGAGAAGTTCCCCCACACCAGCTTCGGCTTCTTCAACAAGGTCATTTGCCTCCTGTGGAAGCTTTTATCTGTTTTCAACTGAACTTCCTGTTTGCCTCCTGTTGAGGCATTTATCGGTTTTTAACCAACTTTCCTTTTGCTTCATGTGGAGGTTTTTATCTGTTTTTTATCAACTTTCCTGTTGCTGTCTGTGGAGCTTTTTATCTGTTTTTAACCAACTTTCTTGTTGCCTCCTGTGGAGGTCTGTATCTGTTATCAACCGAATTTCCGAATTCCCTGTTTGCCTCCTGTAGAGGTTTGCATATTATGTTAACAAACTTTCCTTTGCCTCATTTGGAGGTTTTTATCTTTTTTTTAACCAAATTTCCTTTTGCCTCCTGTTGAGGTTTTTATCTCTTTTTAACTAACTTGCATTTGCCTCTTGTTGAGTTTTTTATCCGTTTATAACCACCTTTCCTTTTGCCTCCTACTGAAGTTTTTATCTGTTTTTAACCAACTTTCCTTTTGCCTCCTGTTAAAGTTTTAATCTGTTTTAACCAAATTTCCTTTTTCCTCCTGTGGAGGTTTTTATGTGTTTTTTTACCAACTTTCCTTTTGCCTCATGTGGAGGTTTTCTTAACCAACTTTCCTTTTGCTTCATGTAGAGGTTATATCTGTTTTTAACCAACATTAATTTTGCCTCCCGTTGAGGNTTAACCAACTTTCCTTTTGCTTCATGTAGAGGTTATATCTGTTTTTAACCAACATTAATTTTGCCTCCCGTTGAGGTTTTTATCTGTTTTAACCAACTTTCCTTTTGCCTTCTGTTGAGGTTTCTATCTGTTTTTAGCAAACTGTCCTTCTGCCTCTTTTTGAGTTTTTATCTGTTTTTAATGAACTTTCCTTTTGCTTCCTGTGGAGTTCTTACTGTTTTAACAAACTTTCCTTTTGCCTTCTGTTGTGGTTTTAATCGGTTTTTAACCAACTTTCCTGTTGTCTCCTGTGGAGGTTTTTAATGCGTTTTATCCGTAATGTTCCTATGGGCGCTAATGACCCCGTTGTCGAACGCCTCACCGACACACTCACTCGCGTCTATAAGATCAGCCCCGACATTGCGCTTCACCACAGCAAAGTGCGCATACGGTTAAAAAAAAAATTACCTGCATCATGTTATGGAAAAGTGCTGGTAAAAATTCTCCTTAAAATAACGAACACGTTGATGTTTCAAAAACCGACTTTCCGTAAATTTCACTTGACTTCCCGTGAATTCGCGGAACCTCTCCTTAAACTTTATATATATATATATATAGTTGTTCTGAATTTCCTTACTTCAGTATTTAAAAAAAGTTCATATATACTGTTTTGTAACAATATTGAACTACTAATGAAAAGTTTTGGAGCCCATTACTGTAATCATTCACCTACGATTTTCTTGGGTTAGTGGTGTATGAGAATACTACAGGTCGTATTTGTAAAAAAAAAACCTTTATTTGTAATGTTATTTTCAGTTTCTAGTAATGTGTGCGTTTAATGTTATGTTCCCAACTGTTACAGGTGCCCGGCAACATTTTGTATGTTTTAAGAAATAGGTATATATAGCGTAGATATCCTCACCGCCCNAACTGTTACAGGTGCCCGGCAACATTTTGTATGTTTTAAGAAATAGGTATATATAGCGTAGATATCCTCACCGCCCCAGAAACCATAACGTTCTGAATACAGTGTCGTTCCCAAATGCCCGAACTATAAAACGCATAAAAAATAGCAGATTGTAACAGCAGGGTTGCGTATAGAGTAGTGAAAACTGACAAGAAAATATACGGGTAATTTTTTCGTAATGGCCAGCAGTTTGGTCTCAGCGGGCCCATTGTACCCAGCGTATGATCATGTTCGGGGCACCGCACCAGCTACATAGTAGTGCTGTGATGAGTGCAGTAGATTACTCGTTGTAAAGATTCACATGTGATACATCGTGTAATGGCATTGCAGATTAGTACACCCCATCCTGCAGTGCAGGCGTAACAGTGAAACTAGCGATACGCAATAGGAGTCCACAACACTTTGTTATTCGTGCGGGATTTACATCAGATGCAGATGTTCAGAACGCCTTCCGACCGTTCGCTGGAATGCGGCCGCACGCCACGAAATATTACCTTGCGCATTATTCAGTATATCGTAATCTAATGTAATGATCGCGGCATGAAATGTTGGCACCACATCGGCAATCTCCACGCATGATCGTGCGCTAGATACATGGGGCCACTGCGACCAAACTGTTGGACATATACTAAATGACCCGTACATTTCCTTCTCAGTTTTCACTTCTTTACACAGCTCAGGTGATACAAACTGCCATTCTGTTTACACGCTGTAGTTCGCGATTAATTGGCAATCTTTAAAATCAACATTTATAAAATGTATCTGCTCCTATTTGTTCATATTTCTACATAAATGCTCAAGGTACATACTATTAATTGAAATGTTGGAACCAAACAAAGAAAGGTAGTTAATAGTCGCGTTCAAAAGTATAATGTTAAGTGAGTTGCTGCTGAAATTCGTTTATTTTTATGTTTTACATATTTCATTAATAATTTATGTGACATAATAATAATGTTCGTGTGAATTTCACTCTCTCATTATAGAGGCGTGTGGCGGAAGAATATGCGGTAAGTTAATAAGACGAGACTTGGCAGCGCTTTTAGACTTGGCAGTGTTTTCAAAAGCGCCTAGCTAGCTGCGAACAGCTATTCGCAAGATCCTGCAGAACAATAACACCTGCTACCTACACTTCGTTCATTTTTTCTCAAAAAAATAATTCTGGATGGCTGAGAGGTTGTGTGATTGTATGTTGTTTGGTTGTACGTCCTGAAGATTGTTATTTCCCAAAGTTCTTTTTTGTGTGACATGAATGTTGTCGCCTGATACTTTTTCGTTGATTAATGGGTTTCTCCGTCGCATTTCGGATGGCTAATTGAGACGTAGTTTGTACGTCAAATTCCCTAAATTTTTACTAAATGTCACCCACATCAATATCTATCTATATATCCAGCAGAGTATATCTTGCTGTAGCACCATAACGAACTCTTCCGTTGAGGTAGGTCCCTCCCTGGTAAACATAAGTGAAGGAGCAGTATACTCTCTCATTTGTATTGTAGTATTCGTTTATCTGTAATTACGGTCCAGACGTATTGCTGATCACCTACCTGTAGTATATTCGTGGTTACTTCAAACTTTTCTGAAGCCCTTCTTAGTTCTGATTTCAGTCTATTCCTCAACCTCGTACGACAAAAATTACACTAAAGAAGCAACGTATCGTATCTCTGTGCAGATAATTTAATAACGTTTTGCATGAGAACTATTCCTTACTAGGCATTACCAACACGCCTATTTTCTCCCTGGTTTATTTCATTTTAATTATAAATGAAATATTTTTATTTATAGATAAAATATATCTATATATTCCGTTTAACTAAAAAGTAAAACAAATTTATGTTAAAATAAGTATAAAACACTTTTAATAACTGACATATTTAGGAAGCAACCAAACACGTCATACAAAGGATAATTTTTCAAATGTTTGATTCTAAACGTGTGAAGATACTGCGAACAGACTGTCGCTGTAGCTGCCGAGGATATCTTGTTACTCTCTAAGAGACTGAAGCGACTAGAAAAACCAGAAAGAAGTGAAGTTTGAAGTTTTATTGCCGTTTCATTTTGAGTATTTTTCTTCTTAATCAACACTTGACCTCCTCTTAGAAGTGGTATTGCCATTGATAGAGTTGGGTATTTATCTCCAGAAAGCTCAGCTGTCATAACTTCAATGGGTTTCAGCAGAGGAATGATCTCACTAAGTATTTCCCATTCGAAAGCATCCAGCGTCTCTGGGGCACGTGGCAAGGATGCAATTGCTGCAGAAAGGGGCTCTCTTAATGCCAAGATTCTCTCGAACATCAGTAATGTCGAGTTCCACCTCGTAGACATCTTGTTTTAACTTTAGTTGTGAAAGGCCCATTTGACTTTGGATGCTACGTAGTTTATCGGCTGCAGTGGAGCTAATCTTGAAATGAGCCACAAGTGCCCTACATTTTTTTGCTATGCAGGACAGTTGCAAATTTTCCTTTATTGCATCAGTGACGATTAAATTGAGCGTGTGTGCAACACATGACAGCTGAAGTTTCTTCAGTATTTCAACAGCCTTTTTTAAATTAGCTGCATTATCGGTGACAATAGCAACAGTTTTAGATAATACACCCCACTCAGAAAGAATGTCACGAATACAGGCCGCCATGTTCTAACTTGTATGACTATCTCTAATTGGTATGGTTGAAAGAACAAACGAGTGCAATGTGCTCTCTGAGATGCAGTGGGCTGTAGCTGTCAGGTATGGTGTCACATTTTCTCCTGTCCACATGTATGTTGTTACAGTAACGTAAGATGCAGCATGCAAAGTATCAGGTACTGTTTTACGCATGTTGTTGAACATGTCAGGCAAGAGTTTCGTTGACAACATCTTCCTGCTTGGAGGTGTATATTTTGGTTGCAGTTTCTTAGAATATTCTAAAACCCCTGATTTTCAACAATAGACAAGTGCTGCAGATCTTTTGCTATCATTTTTACTAGTACCTTATCTATTTCAGACCTGTGTGCTTCTGTGATATCTTTATAAGTGGAACCGTACAGTCTGAGTTGCTTGGGCCGCTTCGCCTGTTGCCTTTCAGTATTAGTTGCAGCTACGTTAGATAACTCAGTCACCTGGACTGTAGTTTGCTGCGGGAAGTTTGGCCTACCTGAGTGTGACGAACAAGATGCACTGGTAGTCGCAGTATTGTTGCCTAAGCATGAATTTGTTTCACAATCACCTTCTACTTCAGATAGTAATGTATCTGACATTAAAACAGAAGGATGTAATTTGTGTAAATGTGTTTGTAAATTCGAAGTATTACTAAAAACTTCAAACTCTTTTTGTATATTTGTCAAATCACACAAGTTGAATCTAAGTTCTTAACAAAACAGTTCCACACAACAGAACGGTTACTGCGATTCATATTGTTTATATTGTTTTATCAGAAACCAATATTACACAGTCACAAAAACAGATGAAAATGTCACACTATATAAATAACTTTTAAGAATTTTANGAAAATGTCACACTATATAAATAACTTTTAAGAATTTTAAATGCTACCTTTTTAAGTACAAAATCACGACTTCTTTATAAACACACTTCTGCAAAACAACGCCTTTAGTTAATTCGCTGTAAGAATGTGCTTTTCAACTGTTACATGCAGCAGCAAGAAAGTTCATTAGTTTGTACGAAAGAGCGANAATTCGCTGTAAGAATGTGCTTTTCAACTGTTACACGCAGCAGCAAGAAAGTTCATTAGTTTGTACGAAAGAGCGAATGGAGAAAAAACAGAATGTTTGTAATCCGAATGATTCATTCGATTTCAAACGAGACTATTCGAATGAAAATCGATTTCGAGAATAATTCGATTTTGCCCNAATGATTCATTCGATTTCAAACGAGACTATTCGAATGAAAATCGATTTCGAGAATAATTCGATTTTGCCCATCACCCGGGCTATAACTCTTGTCAGTGGTTATTACGGCATAGAGGAAGCAAAAGTTCATAAATGCCTCAACTCTGGCTACAAACTACGCAGATTAGGACACGTGGGCAGTTGAACAGAAGTAACTGGAGAGTGTACAAAACTTGTCACTGCTTGCTATTTATTCGACTCTAGCGACATGGAAGAAGCAAGGATAACTCGGTGGGCTAAAAGAACAGGACGCGCGCAGCTTTGTGCTCCTACTTTCTCTTTTATGCAAACCAAAAACCGAAAGTTTTATATAAAATGTGCAACGAGCTCACTTTCAAACTATTTTGTGGCTATCTGCAAGGGTTTCTTCATTGCCAGAGATACACCCTACATCATTCGAATGGTTCAGAAATGAAGAAGGTAGACAGCTGCTTCCACTCGCTATTCCAAGAAACGCTTCTATCGGACCACAGTATACTACGCAAATGGCTAAGTGTGCTCTTGCCACTCAAACTAATCTTGTTCAACAATGAGGTTCAACTGTCGGTCTATCAACTTCTGCAGTATGTGCCACTGCATGGGCGAGGGAGTGAAGTCCACAAACTTTGATTGGACAAGAATGTCAAAGTGACAATGAAGACTTAGTTCTCGATAATTAATTTCGTTACTTAATGTCCCTTTAATCTGCATCACTATCACTGTATATTTAACTTAAATTTTGTTTTAATTCTTCTGCATGGCGGGAAAGATGATTGGGAAATAATTTATTCGTTTAAATTCTTCGCATTCCATTTTTATTTACAGTTTCTGAATGCGTTAATTTTATGCACCCNGAAATAATTTATTCGTTTAAATTCTTCGCATTCCATTTTTATTTACAGTTTCTGAATGCGTTAATTTTATGCACCCAAAGTATTACTACCAAAAAAAATTGCTTGTTAAATTTTAATAAATTGAGTGATTTTTCCCCTAACTTGTATTATAACATGATGTATTTAACTGCAACAAAATTACTGTAAGTCAANATAAATTGAGTGATTTTTCCCCTAACTTGTATTATAACATGATGTATTTAACTGCAACAAAATTACTGTAAGTCAATTTTTATGGCAAATTAACGTAAAATTTGAATTACTTGACTCAAAAAGCATGTAAAATTATATTTTGTCCATAAAACTTGCTCTGGAGTTGCAAGTTAAGCAATTAGGCCGCCATTTTGGACACCATTTTGAATACTTAATTTTTCTCAATGGTGACAGAGTGCTATCAAGTAGTTTTAAAATCTTCTCATCGTAATCTACTAAAATCAGTCATGAAATGTTTGTCAGGCCAAAATTAAAAGTTTCATTAACTCTATGAGGACATGTTAAAAAATGTAGGAAGGAAACATTCCTAATTTTCTTACGTTTTGTCTGACATTCTTCTTTATAATGTCATCAAACACAAATTGTACATCGTATCATCAATAAATGGAATATTCCCAATCATTTTTGTACCCATACACCCCTAAACCATAACTGAATCTCCCCTATATTTAACTGTGGGAAGTGCATTGGTAACACCCTTGGCCGTATTAACTTTTCTCCTTATGCTGTGGACACCATCCGAGTCAAAAAGGATAATTTTAGTCCCATCTGATCAAATTACATTGTTCCAAAATCCTGGTTCCTGTTCGATAAGAGCCGTGGTGGCTGAGCGGTTAGACTGATCTCCTCCCACAAGGGCGAACCGGGTTCAATGCCCGGCCGGGGCACTCCCGGAATTTTGCAAGTGGGAATCGTGCCGGGTGGGTTTTCTCGAGGATCCCCCGTTTCCCCCACCCTTGAATTCCGGCGCTGCTCCACTCTCACCTCATTTCACCCTCATCCGGCTCTCAAGACCTCGTTGTTAAGAGCCGCCCAAATCTCTCTCAACTCAACTCTTATTGCAGTGCTCTTTAGAGAAGAACAGGTTTGCAGTACGGGTCTTCTTACTGGTGTAGGACCTATTTCTTGATACCCTGCCATTATTCCCGTGCATAAGGAACACCCAGCAAACTGTCTCGGATGACTTTTTTTAAGCAGTTTTGAATTTAGCGCGTAGTTTAGGAGCGCTTGTACAGGGACTGGATTGTATCCGCAACTAAATTAGTCGTTTTTCCTGGGGACTCAGGTAGTCCTCTTAAGGTTTTCTTGGCATATTCCTAACTGGTCCTTGATTTTTACATTGTTTACAATAAAGTTAACTGTTACAACTCTTATTCGCGAGTTTTCTTGTGGAGAATCCTTTAAGTTATTAACAAACGTTTTTTTTTTATTAGCTTGGAAACAAATTCCTCGCCATTTCCCATTTCCTCGAGACCACTGCAGGTTATGCGAAACTGGAACACTGAACCGTACGCAAGCAAGTCCCACAGCGGTTTACGCTAAACTCAAGGCCATCAAACGACAAAGTACGTATTGGTGTATGGATAGCAAAGTGGCCTTCGTGTGGCGTTACAGGTAGCTTTCCTTTTTCTTCTGTGGGACTGCGTTTGAAAGGAGATATGTTGTGCTCTAGATTTGTACATTTTGCTTTTATCTGTAGTGTACACAACTTACACACAGTAATATTAATAGCCTAATGGTAAAATAGACTATTCCCTAATGGCTGAGGGAGTGTATGAATAAAGAGAGGAGAGATTTGGGCGGCTCTTAACATCGATTTCTTGAGAGTCGATGAGGGTGGAGTGATTTGAGTATGGAGCAGCGCCCCGGAATACATGACCAGAGGGGGGGGGGACAGGATATTCCCGGGAAAACACGCCGACCAGCGGCATCGTCCGGCACGTTTTCCCACGTGCGAAAATCCGGGAGCGACCCCGGGCGGGAAGCGGGGCCCTTGGTGGGAGGCGAGTACACCACCGCGACCCCTCTATGAGTAAAGAAGTGACGTGGTGTGGGGGGGATTGCAGGTGAACGACTCGGCGGAGGCGGAGGGCGTGTTCAACATAGCGACGGGCGCGGGCGACATCTCGCAAGTGGGGCTGATCAAGCAGTGGAACCACTCGAACCGCACCAGGTTCTTCCCCGGAGACTGCGGCCTCGTGCGAGGCACGTCGGGCGAGTTGTGGCCTCCCTGGATCTCCAGCGCCGACACAATCTCGCTCTTCGCCACGGGACTCTGCAGGCAAGTACCGCCTCTCCCCAATTTGCTGCTACAATGGGCTGATGCTAACTGCTCGCTCACGGTAATCTCAGTACTTCCGAAGTCAACCTTTTAAAAACGCCACTGCCTCTACCTGCGTGCATTACTTACTGGCATGCGCCCAGTTGGTAGCGACGAAGACAAAATAGTTCCACGCCTTAACGATGAATTGGAAATATTAGGTAACATTTCTGTATACTGAAATTATTTAGTTTTGCTTTCTGGCTTTTTTTAAGCATTTAAGTGTAAGAATTAGTAAATGTTTTAAATATTTTCTTTTCTAACACTGTTACATAGTGACCAGACGCATGGTAATATTAATTTTAACATATGTCGGCGAATGCACAGTGTGCATACAAAGTAGGTCATAAGCAGGGCTTTCAAGAGTGCTCAGTTTACTGTGGACAGACTTTACCCTGCTGATTTAGTGTTGATCGTCGCTCTGCGCACTGCGATGAATGCTGATCATCTGCTGACGAGTGTAGTTACGTCGACATGCTAAACGTGGCAGAACGATCACTACTTACGTTCGCTCGTTTTTGTCCACGTACATTAGATCTATGAACCACGTTTTTGCCGTGTAAGCAAACCATACAACATTATTTATTACGCACAACCGTATTTAGCAATATACCGGATGGTCCGCCTAATGTGGACACCGCCAAAATTTCCGACACTGTTGCAGGTCACGAAATGTGGTTTTCGCTAAATGAAATTACTCACGGGGGCAAGTAATTTGCCGCAAAGTGACTATTCGTAACACGTGTATGGACATAAATAATTAAACCACATGTGATTTTTCCCCTGAAAACATACATTTATTTCAACGGCGTATGAAAGTACTACAAAGTGAACTTCAGTGATATAGCATATGCAATAGAAAGTAACACAGAAACGGCAAGAAATAATGTGCAGTTATGATTATGTTAAGTGGGCCCATAGCATGGGGCAGTGGACCTGTACTCACAGCTCTAAGCAAGCAACACGCGCCGTGACTCATCCTGTCGGGACCGCTTCCTTATAGCAGCTTAGCGCTTACCGTAATGCGGCAAGGGGCACAGACAAAGGAGAGCACCGCAGTGGAGGGAAGACGGGCAATGCGAGTGCAAGTCTGATATCAATACATTACATTTTATTCAGATATCAACGTAATTCAGGGGATTTCTTTCCTTGTCATTAACTGTACTGAGTAACGAGTGCGTGCAGATGCACAACATATATAGAACAAACAAACATAAGGAGAAATGCAATCGCATATGCACGCATAGTACAAAAGAGCACAGTTATAGTTGAAACGCTTCACACNCAAACATAAGGAGAAATGCAATCGCATATGCACGCATAGTACAAAAGAGCACAGTTATAGTTGAAACGCTTCACATTAGGTCTTTTCACATCATGTGCTCGATGTGTTTACCATTGACAGTAATACACATCTGTAAAGGCACTTGTAGCGAGCGACGAGCGGCCTGAAGTGTTTCTGGCGTAATGCTTCTGCAAGCTGCCACAGTGTGTTCCTGCGTGTATTCTGGCGTCGTAGGAAGCGTGTTTTACACCCTATCTTTCAGTGTTCCCCACAGGAAAATATCGAGAGGTGTGAGGTNTCTGGCGTCGTAGGAAGCGTGTTTTACACCCTATCTTTCAGTGTTCCCCACAGGAAAATATCGAGAGGTGTGAGGTCAGGGGAGCGAGCTGGCCATCTAACAACACAACCACGCCCTAATCACTGGTATGGAAAAGTTTTATTTAACACTTGCCTCACTGCCAAGGCAAAATACTCATGTCAATCATCATGCTGAAACCACATATGACGGCCTATGTCGAGTGGTATGTCTTCCAGAAGGGCCGGTAAGGTCTCTCTGAGGAAATGGGCGTACGTGCGGACGGCCATTGTCCCTTTGATGAAGTATGGCCCTATGACGTATTCTCCAACGATGCCGCACCACACATTTACTTTTCACTGTCGCTGGTGCTCCATGTGCCGGACCCAACGCGGATTCTCCGTCGTCCAGTAGTGCATGTTTCACACATTTACGCGCCCATGGTTTGTGAAGGTCGCTTCATCGGTAAATAGTATGTTCTTCAGAAAATTGCTGTCATCCCGTACAGACATCAGAACAAAGTTACAAAACTGAACACGCTACTGGAAATCACCTTCATGTAATGCCTTATAAAGATTCACGTGATATGGATGGGATTTCCGTTTGGCGCAGTATCCGTAACATTTGGTTTCCTTATTCCTACGAACCTGAATAGTTCTCGCGTGCCCATGTGGGGGTTTGCATCGACACGTGCCAACACATTGTGTTGATGCGTCTCGCCCGTAGAAGTCTTTCGTCGCCCTCGTGTTGTGGAATTCCAATCACCTCGTGACAGGAGACGTGTGCAAATTGTTCGCATCGTTTGCCGTGAGATGGATATCCGATTAGGATACCTTTCACCATTGATTTGGATGGCTCGCTTGGCATTTCTGCCACACTCACCTAAAATAAGTAAAGCGTCAGGTTTTTCCTCATTCGTGAACTTCATTGCGTACGTACAGCCACACACTGCAATACCACTTACCATAACAGATTACGGGGTCTGGTGCTGCGCTGCTATTAGGTAGAGGTTCCTCCAGGATGAGTCACAGCGCGTGTTGCTTGCTTACAGCTGTGAGTCCACTGTCCCATGCTACCGGCCCACCTAACTTAATCATATCTGCACATTATTTCTTGGTGTTTCTGTGTTACTTTCCATTACGTGTGCTATATCACTGAATACCTCTTTGCACGTACTTTCAGATGCCATTGAAATAAATGTATGCTTCTAGGGAAAAAATCATATGTAGTTTAATTATTTATGTCCATACACGTGTCACGAATAGTCACTTTGCGGCAAATTACTTGCCCCCGCACGTAATTTCATTTAGCGAAAAACGCATTTTGTGGTCTGCAACCGTTCCGGAAATTTTGGGGGTGTCCACGTTAGGTGGACAATTCTGTATACAAAATACTCGTTTACCCGCCTTTACTCGCATCTGCGCAGCTTGACCTTGGATTTCATTGGCTCGTCTATCGTGACGTATTTGTTAATAGCGAATCACGTACAACCTGCCGATCGGCTGCTGGTCAGCTGCTGACCTCGAGTTAAAAGTTTGTTAACTTGGTCGGTCAGCACTGCACTGCACTTGCTCTGCACATCGACACTGACGTCACAGGTCACGTGAGCCAATCACATTTCAGAAATACGTCGGCACTGCACTGCACTTCCCGCCATCGACCCAATGTAGCATTAGCTTCACTTGTCGAAAGCTCTTGTCACACTGTCACATTTTTCTGTTAAACTGCTCCTTTTAAGAGTTTGGTCAAATAAAGTTGGACAGTTGTGACGTCATCAAAACATAACAAACGCCACCACAAGTGTCTGAGAAGTTGGATGGCTGCAGTTTCCATCAAACATTTTAAGATTGAAATGGTTCTAAAATTGGTTTCNACAAGTGTCTGAGAAGTTGGATGGCTGCAGTTTCCATCAAACATTTTAAGATTGAAATGGTTCTAAAATTGGTTTCATGTTTGACGGGCTCAGCCAATCAGAATTGTGCACGGCAAAAATGGACGTCGCGACACTTAAAAGTAACGGACCAACTGCTGGAAACGAAACAGGTTATAAAGATAATTAATTTATATAGAAACTGTTTTAACATGAATGCTATTTTAAGTTAATATTGTACATAATATTATAACCTCAGAGGCATTAAATTTCATTGTCCAGGAANAACATGAATGCTATTTTAAGTTAATATTGTACATAATATTATAACCTCAGAGGCATTAAATTTCATTGTCCAGGAAACATATCTGATAAATAAAACTTGAATTCAGTAAAGAAGTGAAAATAAATCAAAACATTCTTTAAATTTCATTATGTTAATAGACTGCACGGAAACACAATAGCACTATCTCACTTTGAAAATAATTTTTAAATAAAAATTCAGATTGTATACTCCCAGTAAAAAAAAAAATCTGACAGTGTGACACATTTCCAAACACATTCAAGATTATTTGATAAAATTTGTTGCATGGAAAAAATGGTATGGCCATATTACATCTTCAAATTGTGTTGTCAAATATATGTGAAGGCGAAAATCTGACAGTGTGATAGGGGCTTCAGCTGCACCTGTCGAAGGCCCTTACACAATTGAACACTTTAGCTTCTGACTTTACGATTTCACTTTACGTTTGCTTTCCAACATGTTGTTGCCTATGGAGCTTGACACAATGGGACTGTCAGAATAAAGTCAAGCATTCTTGACTTTACGATTTCTAAAAGTTGAAAATTAAAGTCAAAGTCAAGCAGGCATTTTGCCAAGAATTTATTATAGTTTGTGTGAAATGAATGTTTATTTACTATTTACGCGATTTTCATTGCGGTAAATTAAAATAAGCTTGTGTGATTTGCAGAAACGGCAAACACATTAATTGATTCTTATCAATGAAGTAAACAAGATAGTTTTTTTTGTTTTAAATTAAATTTTAATATATATTCTTCAGCTTATTTTCAAAACAGGTACGTTAAAATGCATATCTAGGTGATATATAATGAATGATTCATATAACAAGATAGGCCTACACATTTTTACGAGGACTATAGAACCGATTTCCTATTACTTTAACTTTGACTTACAATATTGTATCATGTATCGGTGGTTTCGTCAAAGGAAAGGAAACGTAAAGTCAAATGCTTAAGTTTTATATTGTGTAAAGGGTTTTCGAAGATATAATCTTGGATATTTTTACAAATTTTTATAAACCAAATTCATGACAGGATAGTAAAAATCAAAGCTTGACATGGCACAGACACCTACTTAACGGAATTTTATTAAATTGGAAAGTTTTCAGTCAATTACATATGTATTTCCCCATTAAGGACTGAAATTATTAAATAATGAGACAATTTGGATGACAGTTACAGATATAAAACGAATCATGTAAAAATAAATAAGTTGAACTTCAAAATACTATAAAGATATTCCCTACATCTTGACAAGCTAGTTTTTTAAATATTGACTCTGAAAATAAGTTATGGAGGAATATGCGTAAATACAAGATGGCAGGGATATTTACCCCTTAAGGGGAAAATTATCACGCCATATTGAATTCTTGGTTTTCTAGCTTGTATATATTTTTTTAAAATCCTAAATTACAGTCAGTTGACATACACTAGTGTTTACAAATATTTCTAATAATTGATTTTATAGACAGCTATTTCAGTAGGCCTATAGCTTTTTTGTCTTATATAGTTAGAATTTTCTTTGAATTAGGGGGGACTAAGTCCGTTTCATTTTGTTTTAAATACGTTAGAACAATCACCTTGTGTAGATGTAATTCATTTATGTTTATTTCACACAGTGAAATTGTATGGTGCATTAATAGGTTATCAAAGAGGTCGTTATTCCTGCAGTGTTTACAAAGCTAAAGAAACAAGCTTCGGAGACCTTCAATTTGGACATTAGAACGTTTATTAAGAATTTTCAACTTCTAGAATTACTTAACCTGCGTCAATCGGCGTCCGCGTTAAAACACACGCAATCACGCTGATCGCAGGAATGGCCTCTGATGAGAGAGCCAGCTTACACACAAGTCATTGTAAGACCGAACTGCAAACACATCGCACGATGCTAAACGGGAACACGACCTTTTACAGATAACGATAACCTCTCTTTTAAGAGCACATGGTTAGGTTCTCATCTCACGGTCACCCTACTTTCTTGATATGTACATCTTTACAGCCTCGAGCTTGAGAGGCTTGCGCAGTATCGTATCTTTACTTATTAACTAGTTATGCCTGCTGGACTAGGGTCACCAGACGACCTCTTTTACTCAGACATGTCCTCTTTTTGAGGCCTTGTAAACTGTCCGGCCGGGTTTTACAAAAAAAAAAAGGGGGGGGCAGCGGTGGCGCAGTGTCCAGGGCGCTCGCCTCCCACCACGGCGATCCGGGTTCTATCCCCAGCGGGTCCCCTCCCGGATCCTTACATGTGGGAATCGTGCTGGACGATGCCGCTTGCCGGCGGGTTTTCTCGGGGTACTCCCGTTTCCCTCGCCCTTGCATTCCAGTGCCGCTCCATTCTAGGGTTTCATTTCTGTCATGCCCGGGGATGACGGTCACCTACGGATCCCAGCTGGAAAGACCGTCACTAGGTGGGTGTCGCCTTGCCCTGGGTGCACTCCCCACACGCCATTATTATTATTNTGGAAAGACCGTCACTAGGTGGGTGTCGCCTTGCCCTGGGTGCACTCCCCACACGCCATTATTATTATTATTATTTACAAAAAAATCGAAATGTCCTATTTTTCCAATAAAAGCGAAAGACAGCAAAGTTTAAATGTAAAACATTAAGTAATGGCGCCAACGAACTTCCTGCAAAAGTCAAACTGCTTGGAGGATATTACGTGATTCTTCTGTCTTTATCGACACTCATTTTTCCTGGCTTTTTTTACACGTCTAAGTTAGGAAGTGCCTAATCTATTCAAAATTTTAAGATTATTTGCTACGAAATGGAAACATGTTATAACGAATAAAATCGTCAAAGAAATAAAATCTAAATGTATGCGAACCTAAGCTGTGAGAGTGTGATTAACCGAGAATTAACAAAAAACAGCTACATTGAACCGAATTTGGGATATAATTTTGCACGTGATATATTTTTAACTGACCTGCAACATGATAAACAAATTTTGTGTTTTTATATTGTAAAATTGTGTGTCCTCTTTCTTCGTGTCATTTTCTTGCAGGTGTGCTCTTTTTTTAATGCTAGTTACTTGAACGTGTCGTCTTTTTTAAAGCCAGCATTTGGAAACCCTATACTGGGCGCAAGCCCCATATGCCTTAGCTACACCGTCGACAGCCCGCAAGGACCCGGAGGCAAATAATTTATTTGACCTTCCTTTCCTAATTTAATGCGCATCTTTACTAAACTTTTACACTCATTATAAAATGAAGAAGCTCTAGTACCATGCACTTATATATATATGTGTGTGTATATATATACTATATATACTATATATATTGTTATGGGAATAGTAAAACTAGTAGCCTACATAAATTTCAACGAATATTTAAAGAAAGTTATTATATTTGTTTCTAGAAAGGCAACTTAGTTGCATCAAATTAAGAACAATAATTTTTCAAAGCGACAAGGAACCTAGAACGCAGATTTTAAATTGAAAATTGTTACACATGAACTTTATCCAGCTGTGCGTTGCATTATTATAAACGTTGTCGAGGGACGTTCAGTACACATGCCTCTTTATTATTACGCCATAAAATAATAAGGTCACAACTGATAATCTCAAGGGGCGAGTCGGTGATGTAAGAGGGCACACCAGTTGAGTGCCTTGCGCATAGAGGCGATGAGGCATGTGGTGAGTGTACCTGGGTCGCCCGTATCCACCCCGAGATTTTAGGCCTCGGACATGCAAAATACCTCCAGTCAGCCGGAACTCTTCAATTTTCCGCGGGTTTTATTCTCTGGCAGTATTGGCAGTGTTGGTGGTGTTGCATGAGGCTGGTGAGCTCTGATTGGTTGCTCCTCTCTCCGTGACGTCACCACCTGTTGGTAGTTGTAGTAGTTGGCTGGCGGTAGGTGAAGTTACCCGAAGTTCATATTTTTATGACCGCTGGACACAACTGCCATCGCGTGGTTACCAGCAGCAGACAATCAAATTGTGTTTTGATGATGATGTAGAAATGGATGCGTATACGCATAGTATGGCNGTGGTTACCAGCAGCAGACAATCAAATTGTGTTTTGATGATGATGTAGAAATGGATGCGTATACGCATAGTATGGTGAAATAGTGTTACCGAATTAGTCTTCTGTTAGTTTATTCCATTGACAAAAGGAATACTAACCGGGTTGCTCTCAGTTGACTGTAAAGTGTTTTGTACGTGATAAAAGTGGGGCGTATCTGGAGGTGCTGAGGCGTGGACTTCGACCAGTAACGGGAGGCTGTGGTGACAAGGCAAGAAGAGCTCAAAAGAAAGGGGTTAAGTTGAGAGATTTGGGCGACTCGTAACAACGATGTCTTGAGAGCCGATGAGGGTGAAATGAGATGAGAATGACACAGCGCTGGAATGCAAGGGCGTGGGAAGCGGGATATCCCCGAGAAAACCCGTCGACCAGTGGTATAGTCCGGCACGATTCCCACATGCGAAAATCTGGGAGTGACCTGGCCGGGGATTGAACCCGGTTCGCCTTGATGGGAGACGAACAGTCTAACCGCTCAGCCACCGTGGCCCCTCAGAAGAAAGGGAACCAAGTGCCAGTCTCTCGTTCATGTTCACTCTACACGGATATTAACGTCTTTAAACCTACTAACGAGTCATTGGATACAATGCTTCACAAATTTGTAAATATCAACAACTGAAATATGAACAATGTCTACAAGTTTACTGCAACAAGCAGTATTTTTTTTGTTATTTTCCAACTGCAGTTACACCTGCTACCGTGACGTGTTTTCGATGACTGCCACCTGCTCTTCGTCATTGGCTGATGTGCTGCCAATCAGGATGTACCAGCCACCTGCACTGTCCGTTCTGCCAGAGGTCTGGTTAGACGCTTGGTAGTACTTGGAAGATGGTTGGTGTGGTACCATACCCATCCAAGCAGGATCAGCGATAAGTATTTCAGTTTTTTATGGCTGAAGAAGGCAAGCCAGTGGATATCCATGGAATAACTGTCCCTGGGTACAGAGAAAATTGCGTGTCTAAGAAGACCGTTACAGATTGGTCGCGAATTGTTCGCGCGTTTCAAGAGTAAACGATGGATCAACCACGTCTTCGCCAGGCACACGAAATTGTTCACCACGTGATTCACATTTTGGGCCGTCAGATGAATTCGTAAAATGCTTAGGTTTGACACAGACGAGGACGTAAAGGATGCAATTGAGGACTGATTCATATTGCAATTTTGTTTCGTGGATGTATTTCACCTCCTACCATGTCAACGGATCGCCTTTCTGAATTCCACGAATGACTTCTGAATAGCACACTATGTAATAAGCTAAAAGGAAAAACAACTCTTTCTATTTGCTAGCATTTCGTCTTTCCTTTCTTCATCTTTAAATGTTTACACATTTCTAAAGGGTTTTTAACTTGAACATGCCTCATGCCATAAAGGTCGACTCGACTCGAGTTAAAGTTTTATGAAATCTCCGATTTTAAAAACTATAAACGTTGTGACTTTTTACTATGAATATATCGCAGCTTTTATCGTTGGTAAAGACTCTAGTTTGAATTATAAAATTAAATGTTTTAATTACACTTTATTTGGCAGATCATTCCCATGTTAAACCGAACATAGCTGAGACCATACAATTGAACATTTAACTTCAGCTTTATATTTTACCTCGGTATTTAATAACGTGACAATGTGTTGAAAAGTGTTCAGAGAAACAGTAATAAATCACACGGATGATGACAGTTGACTGTCGCCGGATAATATGCTTCATAGATATAGGTTCAAATTCGCACTGTTGTGACTGTGAATTTGTGTGCGACATTCGTAGTACGATTGGTTCACCGTCTAATCAGCATGACTTCACATTTCAGTTTTAGACTACCATTCTAACGGGTTACCATAAAAGAGTCATGATATTATGAATAACCCTTAAGATGACCTCCTACTTCGCGTATGAACTGAATTGCATCGTGTTTTTTTTAAGTATTCGGAGTATATTTATCAGTGAAAATAAACACTCGATTTGCCAATGTAGCGGAATATGTTAGACGTATTATAAACACCATAAACGGCCCTTGCATATTTACATGTGTCTGTAAAACACTAACGAGATACATGTGAAATTTGAATAAACGACAGCACTGAAGTACCACGAAAACACTGTGTGCTATGGTAGTCCTTAGCGTTCTCTAGATTCTGCGTCTTGCTCTTAGAAACCTCCAGGCTGACTAGGTCTTTAAAAAAATGATGCGATTCATTTTGTCTAGTTATTATGCTATTGCAAATTGTAGCTAACTTAATAAAACACTGGAAATTCCAACAAAGGACAATCCTAAACAGCGCCATCATTAATCTGTCTTATGGAATAGTATGTTGCTCAGACACATTCCTTCGAAATATTTATTTCCATCGCACTTAATAATATAACCTCATTTCACCAAAATAATTGCACAGTAATTTATTATACTTCCGGCTTTCTCAGAACCACATTAGTGGCACATTGTCGGACTCTCTTAGAAATGCATGAGACGGAGGCTAATCTAAGTTACTCGACTCGACACACTATGGTCCCACCAGCAAATAGAAGTTACGTCAGAGCTACCTTGTCTCAAGTAATAAAAAATGGAGAAAATGGAAAAATTGAGATATTCTCTAGTATTTTTGTTTATTATACAGGTTTTTAAGGCCCGAAGGCCAGCACACCCTCCATCCTCCCGCACTGCAATTGTACTCGGATGAGTAAGACAGTGCACGGCACTTTCTCCTCTTGTCTCTTCGGGCCATTCACTTTTCTTTGTACCCTTACTCGGTATTCTATCGGTTTTCTCATTTAAAAACCTGTCCTCCTCACCAATCAAGGATATTTCGACTTACTTATTTTGTAAGCCTTTACCCGAATACCCCATTATGGGTCATCAGAAATTCGCTTGTTCCATTTATCAAAGCCCTCCAATCTTCTGCCAATATTAGCAGCGAATTCATTCCAAAGATTGTGCATTTCCTTATTTTCCATTGCTGTTCCAATTCCTAAGTAAATGCCCATTTCTTCTACTTTTCCATCCAGCCAGTTTCTTAAATCTTCCGTCTTCAAACACTCCATGATAACGTGCTGTACCGAGTCATCAACTCCACATACCTCACATAGCGGAGATCGCACAAGCCGCAGACTGTATAACTTGGCCTTAAAGTTGCCATGTCCAGTATACAATTGCATACCGTAATGGTTCACTTTTATCCATTTGCAGCGTAATCTCGCTCTTATATCTGGCAATATTTCAAACGTCTGTCTGCCCTTTTCAGAGTTCGTCCATATATTCTGCCATTCTTCAAGGACTTCGTTCAGTACCAGTTCTTTATCTTCCTTTGACAGCCTGCCAGTTCGCGCTATCTCCACCATGAGTCCCCTGCATTTGACCAGCAAGTCCGCAGGCAGCACACCAACAATCACAGGGAACGACTCATTGGACACAGTTTTATATGCTTTTGTTACGGTCAGCAGTGCCGCTCTCTGAGCACTAATGAGTTTTCGTTTGTGCCACGAAAGTTCAGCTCTGTGGTGCCACATTACCACTCAATATGAAATTATTGCCTCAAATACTGCCTTATATATGGTACCTAAAGTACCGTAGTTGAGGTCCCAACTAGTATTTCCAATTCTTCTTAATTTCTGGAACATCACCACTGTCTTCCGTGACACATACTCAGTATGTTTCAAAAATCTCAAATTCCTGCACATGACCTATTGAGCCACCGCCGAAGTACAGAGTTGGGTATCTTTTCAATTTGCCCTTTACTAGCATAATTTTTGTTTTCTCAATAGAGAACCTTAACTTTGTTGTTATGGACCAGTTCGAAGCCTTATCCATTATATTATTGGCCTTCATCTCCAGTTCTCTCCTGGAGTTACCAGATACCAAAACTAGTCCGTCATCTGCATACCCAAATACTGTGCACCCCGGCGGGAGACCCAACTCCAGGAATCCGTCAAATAGAATGTTCCATAGGATCGGTTCAAGAACCGATCCCTGGGGGCATCCCTTTGTCAACTGTTTCTTGACCTGAACAGTTTCAGAGGTGTATATGCTACAACTTTCATTAAAGAAATCCTGGATGACCCTGAATATGTTAGCAGGACATTTCTTCTCCTTTAGCCTATACATTATCTCCGGCCACCAGGCATTGTCAAACCCGCCAGAAATATCCAAAAATATGGCCATTATGTATTTTGTAGAAGTTTCCCTGATCTTCCTCATCACGTCGAAAAGAGCGAAGTCAGTTCCCATTCCTCTTCTGAAGCCATACTGGTGTTCGTTCAGCGTTCCTTCAGCTTCTAGTGTCATTGCGAGTCTTTGATTCACCAATTTCTCATAGACTTTACCCAGTACCGCAAGCAACGTCAGAGGTCTATATGACTTGGGGTCATCCAGTTTCTTATCGATTCCTTTATGCAAAATCCTCAGGCACCCCAGTTTCCAAGGGGAGGGAAACACACCAGTTCGGAGACATTCATTACAAATATCCAGCAGAATTTCTTTAATTCGGGAATAGCACCTCTTCAATATCTCTGAAGTTACACCATCTATCCCTGGCGCTTTCCCGTTTTTCATTTTGTAAACTGTGGATGTCAGTTTCTCCAGTTCAAATTCCAGAGCATCTTGTTCTTTGGGAATTGTTCCCATTGACTGCCTCTTGGCAGCATGCTCCTCCCCCTCTTCCTCCATGTAGTCATCAGGCAGAAGCACGTGGAGTAGGACTTCCATTGATCTTTTTTTAATCAGTGATCAGCTTTCCATTAATTTTCATAGATGGAGGTGGTGTATGTCTCTTTAGCTTATTAGCAGTCAATTTATATACCAGGCCGAATGGATCTTCATTACCTGCCTTAGTAACAAAATCCTCCCATGATTTCGCTTTCTTCTTCCGAACCCTGCTGAAGTAAGCCTGTTTCTTTGCTTCATAGATGTAAGAGAATTGCTCCCTAACTTCTCCTCTTAGTCCATGGAGCCGCCTTCTGTCTCTTCTCAAAGCCTTTCTATCTTGTTCTAGTTCTTCATCCCACCATGATAGGTTGGGAAGTCCCCGTGATGTTTTCCTGAGGTTCTCTTCACATGTCTCCTGAATGGTCTGAGTCAATTTCTTAACACGATCACCCAGGTTACCCCCATTGCCATCATATGTTCGTAGCTCACTCAGCAGGGCCCGGTCAAAAGCCGGCCAATCAGCCATGTAATGGACATAGCGAACCTCCCTTTCGAAAGTTTCAAGCTCTTGGCCTCCCCCACCTCCACCATCATGTATCTCGAATATTATCAATCTATGATCACTCGAGCTCTCCTCGACCACTGTCCAGAATTGTACGATATTGCATGCCTTCCTGTTTACCACCGTAATGTCCAGGTAAGACTGCGTATCATGGGTCTGCGAGACGTATGTGGGCAGTTCTCCTTCCTTATTAACCACGTCCATGCCATTGATGAGGAGGAACTGGCTCACCAAATCCCCTGCCTCATCCATGACAGAAGAATGCCATAATTCAGATTTCGCATTTACATCTGAACACATTATGACAGGCTTATCCCTTAATGCGTCTGCCATCATTTTCCATATATCCAGATGTATTTGCGTATCATCCCCGAACTGAAAGTACGAGGAGACCAGCCAGAATTTGGTTGTACCCTTGGTAACTTGTACGCTAGTATGGTGCGTGTTGGATACACTTGTCATCATTACAATATCCATGTCTTTGCCGGTCCCCAGCACCCCAGCCCGGGGACGAATACCACTAGTACGAGTATATTCATCGCCCCGCAGACCCACAACATCATCGAAAGGCACATACGGCTCTTGAAACAGGGCAATTTCAAGTTTCTGCTCCACAACGATTCTGTTAAGTTCTGCAGCAACTGCTGCCGACCGTTGCATATTTAACTGCCCACATCTTATCACATTACAATCCATTATATATCCTGGCGAGTTCAACGGACAGGGCTCTGTGATACGCCGGGCACTCTCTAGAGTCAACTCTGTGATCGTGCGCCTGACACCTTTTGTGACAGTTAGCACAAATTTATTTGTACTCCCTGTCACTTTTCTTCGGACAGTTACTAAATTCATGTCCGGTCGCACTACATCTTGAGTATGTTGACTCTTTCTCCATGCACTTACCCGCTATATGCCCCCACTCTTGGCATTTATAGCAACGCGATAGAGAGATATAGTCGCGACAACTTTCATAGCCCTCAAATATTCTGTCCTTCTTTAAGAGCGCGTTTTGTACATGAGGATCACACTCAAGGACTGCATCTACCCTGTCCGTATCCCTGCGTCCAGTTCTATGACTGACAGTAACAACCCTCTTAAAACTATCAAGATTGTGGCCCCCACAGTTACCATTTCTGAAATTTTGCCTGTATATTGTTTCCCGCAAATCTGTACTGTCCTCGCTCTGAGGTACGTCATAGACTACGACCTTTGGACCGCGTATTTTTGGTGCCTCCAGTTTCAGTCCCAATGCTTGGATTTTTGTGGCATTATTGAAACTCTGTAGGGTCTTCTCATCCCCTGCCTCGATCATTATTCTGCCACCCCTTATTCCGCACATATTCCTTGTTTGAAGCCCATCTTCTTTGGGGTCAAACCCCTTTTTTATCTTTTCTCGCGTTTCTGAACTAGATGTGCCTTCTTTGTCCGGATACACGAGAATGATCTTTTTAGCTGGTTTTGACATAATACTTTCAATACCAGCCGCCTGTGCATAGCTCTTTATGACAGCCACTTCCTTTCTGGTAGTTTTTGGCGTCTCTTGCCTCATTGCTACAGTTCTCTCTGTTTACTGTAGTTTTCCTAACACCTTACTGTTCTCTAACAGTACTCCATCCATATTACTTTGTAGTAAACTCAACCTAGGAATAAACCAGTTAGCCTGAGCCAAGTTTATTTTTGAACTTTTGTCCAAAAGCCATTCCGTCATAGTGGAAACAAGTTCCTTTGCTTCCTCGTGTATCTTCCCAATTGCATTTTCCTCATCTGCCAATGAGTCACTCCCATCTTCCTTAGGAAGTTGAAATCTCAACTTCTTCTTAGCCCTTGGTTCTTGGCTCAAAGTGGTGGGAGCGTGCTCCACATTCGCACTTACCATTTTCAGTGATGATCCGGGGACCACTTCCAACTCTGGTACCTCTGGAAAGACCAACCTGGTGGCTTNGTCATAGTGGAAACAAGTTCCTTTGTTTCCTCGTGTATCTTCCCAATTGCATTTTCCTCATCTGCCAATGAGTCGCTTCCATCTTCCTTAGGAAGTTGAAATATCAACTTCTTCTTAGCCCTTGGTTCTTGGCTCAAAGTGCTGGGAGCGTACTCCACATCCGCACTTACCATTTTCAGTGATGATCCGGGGACCACTTCCAACTCTGGTACCTCTGGAAAGACCAACCTGATGGCTTTCAGAGGTTTTCCCCTCTTCCCAACTATGGTGAACTCCTGAACTTTCCTAGTAGCAGCCTTCAAGTCAGGTTCCTCTTCCGAAGAGGAGGAAGATTCTTCCGGGCCTTCAGATCATTCCGCAACCATTAGCACTTCTGTATTACCTTCTGTCTTGTCGTCCTCTCCTGACGCCTCCATTTTATCCTCTCCATCGTAGACCTATTGAATCCAAGAGTCTACTATGCTTGATTTAACTTCCTGTATATTTTTCCAGATTTTACAATGTACTCTTTTCTTGCCCGTGGACATCGTACACCGCTCCCAATTGAAGTAAGGATCTAAAAGGCGGTTGATCACCTCATCAGTCACCTCTCTTGCAATGAACTCGCTCTTGAGGAATCCAGTAAGGCCTTTCCTCTTCTCCTTCAGTGTACGCAGTTTTTCCGCTACAATTCCCAGAGCCTCCATCATGCCCAATTTCGTCTGCCCGAAAGGGCTACTTGAAGATACCATGGTGTTCCTGCGCCTGCAGGACCCGCACGATGGATCTTCCCACACACTGTACAAGTCCCTACTATTTGCTAACACATGTGTGCTTAAGTTAATAAGTCCCCACACTATCTAACATCACAGTTCTACACACTAAGTTTTTACACTACTAAAATTCACTCACTGTCCATATACTAGATTTAAGTTTTTGGGGTCAAGCCATAACAAGCCTGAGGCCGCAGACCTCAGACCGGCTTCTTTGTTTTTCGCTCCCTCTTAGCCGTCTGCGAGGAATCCCACTAGGGGAATTATGGCCACACACAGACTTTATGGCACAAACCCGGTGGACTGATCACCTCGCAGCCCGTTTGTCCACCCGGCCACGCAGAGGCAGGGAGTCAGTACCGCACTGCCCTCTTGTCTTCACTTACTATCCGACTCTGAGGACAGTTCTGGATTTTCTTCCTTCCTGTTCAGTTCAGAGCCCCCAACTCAAGTCACCTAGGTGAATTGGCTCGTTAATCGCAAATTCGCCACTCCTTGCGATAGGTTTTACACTCAGGGCAACACTTTCCGGTGCGGTACCCTGAGAAAACCTGTTTATTCTACAGTATTGATTTGCTGTTGATACATACACTTGCATGCCTCCGTTCCTTACTACTCAAGGCCATGGGATAGGAAAAATTCTTACCAGTTTTTTATGTTAGTTCTTGGGGTGAAATATAAGAGCGCTAGTGTTCTCGTCTGGGAGTTAGCAGACGACGCAGCGGCCAAAATACCTCGCCAACCATGCGGTGTTGCCAATTCCGCAGCCGACAAAAGTAGGTCATCACCCTGACCTCGACTCACGGTGTTCGTTCACGTTCTGCTAAAGGCGAGCATGTCACACGCGAGTTATCAGCTTTCATTGCAGCTGTGAATACCCAACTCATGATTTACTAGTGGCGACCATGGTATGTGTTTCGTTTCTGTCGTAGAATTTTGTATTTGCTGAAATTTGCAGCGATATCAACTACTATTTGGTTTTATTTACCTCTGCGAAAGTTAATTATCATAAATATATAACGGTCATTGCTTTTAATTCTAATTTATTATTTTACTATAGTTCATGTGTTCATGACAACATACGAGTACTGTTAGCACTTACAAGTACAAATTTGATAGTAATAATGAATGATGTCATACATCATAGTAGCGTTTTCATTCCGTTTTTATGTGAAAGGAAATTAACAGGAAATGGTTTTTCACTAGTCGAGAAATATATATTAGACGCACGAAGGTCTACAATGTGACTCAGTGTTTACAGTTTGGGGTTTTGATCTACTACAAAGGTGACTGTTCCTACAAATAATTAGTATGTAAAATTTGTCTATTCAAATATCATTAAGGCTGTGTCCGGACCTAGGAATGCGCTTATATACATATGCATACTCCACTCGGCTCGATACTTCATACATTCCGACACGCCTACTTATTTGCATCCGTTGCATAAACTAGCCAGCTGATAAGATTCTGAACAAGCATTTTGACGGAAAACAAATACTAAATCTGTGCTTGAATATAGGCGCATAGATTTTAAATTATCAACCCATTAGGAGCTGTAGCTTAAAAGCGCATGGCAATTAAAGTGTTGCTATTAATGAATCATATACATTTTTTCAAGAAAGGAATGAATAATTTTTTGACGCAGTAAATGCAGTTATCTATGATGTATTATTAAAACTGGTAAAAACTAGAGGTAAATTTTATTTTAATAGTATTAATGGTATGACTAAATATAAATTTTTGAATTTTGATATAAATTTACTCATCCATGCCTTGCCTTGTAAAACATTGGCAATGTTCTCACTGCCCTGCATATAAACTATAAAAACCATTGCCACGTCCGGTTTATACGAAATCACGAAGAAAACTGGCTATATTTATCCTGGCCCTTCTATAAAATTACAGGTTAAAGAACTTTTCTCTGTGTTTTTGACGTGACAACGTCTTAAATTAGGTTGCGGCTGGGAGTCACTTATGAAAAAGTGTAACGCTCGGTAACGTTACGATGAGTCACCGAGGAGGGGTAATCAAGGGAGGGAAATGAGGGGAGGAAACAGGAGGGGAGCCGAGCCGGCCAAGGAGAAAGCCACCTTGCATGGAAGCAATTCCAAAGACGAACGACGCGGTGGAGCTGGTCTGCCGCGCGCGCAGCACTACGTTGTCACGTAAAATCTTCGCCCGTAAAACCGACTTTACAGGCAACCATTTTTTTTTTTAAGTTAATGCCTCCATACCTCTCCTTAGAAAAAGATATATTAGGAATAACAATTTTGAACTACATATAAACCGCTTTTCAAAATAGTAGCCTATGGGCTGTAAGGGTGCGAGACGTACACACGTTAGTTTCCCCGTGTACGTGCGTATGTCATTTCCCGAGACATGTACAACATTTACGTACTTAAACTAATGCAAACGCTGTATAAGTGTGCATCTCATTAAGCAGAAAACCTTATGCGTACTGTGGGAAAAGGATATTGATAATCACGTATAAGGCTCAACTCTAACAGATGATTTTTTTTTCAAAGCGACAATACAATTTTTATTTCAAATATCCATGTTTACAATAATGATGTTCATTAGTGGTTATTGTCTAAAAGCTGGCAGGTATGTGTGTTTACAGTTACACGAGTGTAAGCACACCATTTTACATTCTACACTGAAGCCTCGAACTCATAACAGTGCGAAAAACGTTGACACTGAAGTTATTATCAATAACGTTAACACTAACGAACGCATTGAAACTAGATATAACAAAGAGGGTCGCAATATTCTACTTCAGACTACATTACAAAATATAACTATTTCTACACTAAACATCGGTTGAATGCAATGACTCGGTGCCAATCGCTAATAGTTAAGATAAGTTAATAAATAAAATTATCCATTAGGAATTATGCAGTAAGCGCTTATCTGCCATACGGAAACATGTCTTCTGTATTTGCAGTTTCCAATATTGTTTCAATTCTTAATACCAGCCACTGGAAAGGGGCGGAAAGGCTGTTATGTTTACCTTTGTTCCTAACCAAACTTTGTATANAATTCTTAATACCAGCCACTGGAAAGGGGCGGAAAGGCTGTTATGTTTACCTTTGTTCCTAACCAAACTTTGTATATCGCAGCCATATTTAAGCAGATCGTACTTCAAAGCCGACATTTTCTATCAGAGAAGTTTATTTTTGTGAACACATATAATCCTTAGAATGTGCACACACACGACGTTTTAATATTTCTTTATGCTTGTATTACTATAAATAACCGTTTCCCGCCAACAACACCGTCTTCTGTGTTCTGATTGGTCGTCGCCTCACACGTTTCACTTAAGATATAAAATGTAACTATTTTTTTCAACGCCTAAGGAAATCCCATCAACTCACACGACCTACTAAGTTCCACTGGAAACCAATACATGAGGTAACACACTTTCGTTTCTTCTGCACACGTCTTAACGCATATTTTAAGGCTTAAATTTTATATTGTAAACTTAGCTTTACTTCAGACTTCGCAGCTTACGCTAAATTAAAGTGCGCAGGTGTGTTTAAACGCAGTTGAATCAAATAATTTATCTGTTGATAGGGTACATTTTTTACCAAGAACAGAAATTATTTGTAAATTACTTCACTGTGTCAAAATTATTTCATGTATTCTGGAATGTTTGTCGTCTCCTATCCTACAAATGGATAATGATAACAATTTACGAACAATATGTAACAATTTGAATTATTTGTGACAGTAGGGCATCCTTNAAATGGATAATGATAACAATTTACGAACAATATGTAACAATTTGAATTATTTGTGACAGTAGGGCATCCTTGTGTTTTAACTTTGTGGCATATATACAAAATTATAATTTACTTTTTCTAAAAGTAGTTATGTTCTCTGTGCCCCATGTTTTTTTGAATGAATAAATACTTTTTTCATTAACGACCACTCATTTTGTTTGAACAATTATACTATACGAATGAAATATATTTTATANATTTACGAACAATATGTAACAATTTGAATTATTTGTGACAGTAGGGCATCCTTGTGTGTTAACTTTGTGGCATATATACAAAATTATAATTTACTTTTTCTAAAAGTAGTTATGTTCTCTGTGCCCCATGTTTTTTTGAACGAATAAATACTTTTTTCATTAACGACCACTCATTTTGTTTGAACAATTATACTATACGAATGAAATATATTTTATAACATGTAAGGTCTTCTTCATAACGAGGAGTGTTTATTCATACAGCAAATTTAGTTTCGATTCGTTCAGCGTGGGTATTTTCTCCTCTTTACTAGCATCTTCCTACCGTTTTGCAGTGTTAATTTTAACATGTTGGTAAGATACTATCAGTATGTAGTGTATCATATTTTCAAAACAGTATGTCTTCCGATATTTAAAAAGGGTTTTATGAAGTTTCCGGTGCCTAAATTCTGCGAGAGGCGTGAGTCATTTAAGCCAGCACTAAACGATACCTAATTTCTGCTACCAACTGTTATACCCATGGGCACAACAGAAGGCATACAAGTTTCTATAGCAGAAGAGAAGAAAGAAAGCATTAGTTCATACCCACACGTTACCTAAAGTACTAATAGAAAATTGTAAGAGGCAGGCAAAACAACTCGCAGGTGGGCCAGAGTGCAAATGCAACCAAATGTTATATGTAGGTATCCAAAAGTACGAAGATTGTTTCTTTCCCCTGAAGACTGCATTTGTTTAGGTTTCTAAGTACGTACTATTAATGTATGGAACATGATATGAGTAACGGCACTGCTTATGTATTGAAAACAATGTAATGTATTCACATGTATGTACGTCGGACATTTACGGCACTCATAAAAAAATTAGCAAATTATTTAAGCAGGGGTGTAGCCAGAAATTTACTTTTAGGGTGGGGGGGCATTTCGTATTTCCATTTTTGGACAAAATACGAGAAAAGCTGTAATATTACAAATTAATAGTTATAATATTGTTTTTTATAATCAACGTGCTAATATGCACACATAGAAGCACAAAATGCTATAAACATCCTTCATGTTCAAGGGGGATCACACATGTATTATATTAAAATAAAATAAAAGCTGTTATTTTGTTTTCAAATTTTATTTTGAATATTTTATTTTCATTTCAGTTGGGGGGGGGTATGTCCCAATATCCCCCCCCCCCTCTTCCGGGCATGCCTCTGTATTATTTACATATGTAACTTTAATGAGCATAAGAATCAATGTTGTGCTTTCCATAATTTAACGAGCTTTTGCGGTTAGAAGACCAAAAGAAGGCAAAACTATCACAGTAATAAACTTATGGCTTTTGTGTGTGCCTGTTATAATTACTCACACTACACATCTCAAATTATCTACTTTCGAAACCAATCGATATGATTAACAGATAACCACAGCTAGTCTATTGCACTGCGCTGTTACTTACGTATTATTACTTTTAGACAAAGTTATTCCGGATATAAACGTTTCCTAACAATAACATAAGTTGTAAACAGCAATAATGTATAATATAAAACATTTCGTAGCACGATGGAGATTTAAAATCTAAAGCCTAACATTATGTGGCGCAGAACCGCGAACGAACCCTCTGAACTACACACACAGCCTACAGAATATTAGTGTGGTAATTTNACATTATGTGGCGCAGAACCGCGAACGAACCCTCTGAACTACACACACAGCCTACAGAATATTAGTGTGGTAATTTATATACATTACCTAACTCCACAGTTATCGAGTATTTTATAATGTTGTGTTTATTATTTTATTACTAACGTGTGAGTAATTTTCAACGTTTCCCTTTACTTAGGCGTACATTAAGTTTACTTTTGTACATACGTATGTTTTACAGAACCCGTAATCTTTTNAACGTTTCCCTTTACTTAGGCGTACATTAAGTTTACTTTTGTACATACGTATGTTTTACAGAACCCGTAATCTTTTCGTAAACGTACATATACGGCTTGAGGTAAGTACTCGGGTGTCCGCCATCTTGTCTGTCACGGCTTCGTGGTTATAGCAGACTTTCAGAACATGTTCTACTGTGGTGGAGTTTTATCTGGGAGCGACAGAGATTAGAGTAAGAGTGAGTGAGAGGATAGATGTCACCGTGGCAACGCTGCCGACTTCCCCACGCAGCCGCCACGAAGATGGACTAGCGCTGCGTGTTGTTCATACCAAGAACTACAGATTCTTAGCTGCTTGGGTGGTCAGAAATTTTAACCTGGTTAAGTCAACTCTATAGTCGGTTCACGACTGGAAGAAACTTTTGAAAATCAACCTTTGAAAAAACACCCTAGCCATTAGCGACATGCATATAACATTACAAACAGCGGCGAGTGCGGATACAGTTATGCCGTTAGGTTGCCAGCACAAAGAGAGGAAA
>NQII01004867.1:92039-125143 GCA_002778355.1 Clitarchus hookeri
ACACACACACAGTGGAATGTAAACATTGCCATGTGACTGCCACATGGCAATGTTTGTTTACCCTTTGGCAGAAGGATACGAAATGGGCTTGAAAGTAGATCTTTAGCAGGGCTTCAAGAAAGTCTCTTCCGGTCATGAACCGACTATAGGTATATCTTTACTCAATGTCGTAGGTCGGTAACGATGGTCGCCCTGGGAAACCAGTGGTGAGTGAGATAAGTGATTTGGGAGGCTCTTAACAACGAGGTATTGAGAGCTGATGAGGGTGATTGAGGTGCGTATGGAGCTGCACCGGAACGCAAGGGTGGGGGAAACGGCAGATCCCCTATAGAACACGCCGACCAGCGGCATCAACCGGCCCCATTCCCGCATGTGAAAATTCGGGAGTGACCCGGCTGGGGATTGCACCCGGTTCGCCTTGGTGGGAGGCGAGCAGACTTACCGCTCAGCCACCGCGGCACCGGAATCAGTAATGGTTCGAGAACCATCAAATGGTACACACGCCTGTTCATAATATGATTGGATACTAAGGCTGTGCGATATACACTTTTCAATATCGTTTCGAAATATGTTACTTAATTATATTTGTATAGATGCGATATATCGCTCACAGAGCGTAGTGAAATATCGATGACGATATATCGAAAATGTTGAACATATTGATATCACACATATAGCTTATCGCCAACCTTGCATAACGCTAACAGGCCCTATCGCCAACATCGCATATCGCTAATATCGCATATCGCCAACTTCACATATTGCTAATATCACCACATCGCATATCACTAGTATCGCCAACATCGCATATAGCTAATATGGCATATCACCAACATTACATATTGCTAATATCACCAACATCGCATATCGCTGATATCTCCAAAATCGCATATCGCTGATATCGCCAACATCGTATATCGCTAATATCACCAAAATCGTATTAGCTAATATCGCCAACATCGCATATCGCTAATATCGCATATCGCCAACATCGCACATTACTAATTTCGCTTTCACTAATATCACGATGTGTGACATCTATTGGGCCATATCGCNATATCGCCAACATCGCACATTACTAATTTCGCTTTCACTAATATCACGATGTGTGACATCTATTGGGCCATATCGCAGTTGCGTTATTTCAGAAATACAGTTTCGTGAAGGATATATCGCCACATGGCACAGGCCTAGTGCTGACGCCGCTTGGAGGTCGTGCTGACGTGTTGTGTTGTTGCAGCTCGCTGTCGCTGGAGTTCGAGGAGGAGGCGGAGGTGTCTGGGGTGACGGGGTATCGCTTCGTGCCCAGTGCCAGCAACTTCGACAACGGCAGCGCGTGGCCTGGCCGGCGCTGCAACTGCGGCGACCGCTGCATGCCCTCTGGAGTACTGAGCATCGCCGCCTGCAAGTACGGCAGCCCCATGTACATCTCCTTCCCGCACTTCTACGGCGCCGACCCTCACTACGTCCACCAGCTGCACGGCGTGCACCCCGACCCCGCCAAGCACAAGTTCTCCATCACCGTCGAGCCGGTCAGTGCGCCACGCTTAACTTAACGCCTACTCAGGTTGGCAACAAACCGAGTTTTCTTATCGCAGAGTTTGAAGCGCATATTCTCTGGAAATTGCTTCCGCAGAGAATCATTGCTACAAAATTACGCCCTTGCGTTCCGGCGCAGCTCCATAATCACCTCACGTCACCGTCATCGACTCTCAAGAACTCGATGTTAAGAGCCGCCCAAATCTCTTCTCTTCAATTATTTCTGTCAATTTGCATTTTCACGTGAAACCTTTAGGAAACTAGATGTGTTACTAATATGACATTTCTTATTATAATGTGAATAAAGCAGAAAAACGCAAACTTAATTTGCTATAAATTTAAACATTGCATCTGCAATATAACGTCAAGGCTTAAAACCATTTTATTTGAATCGCTGCCAACTAAACAGGAGCCTGTATATACAGCAATGCTGTGTGCAGTTAAGAGNTTAAAACCATTTTATTTGAATCGCTGCCAACTAAACAGGAGCCTGTATATACAGCAATGCTGTGTGCAGTTAAGAAGCTGCATCGTCCCTTATACAGAAAATATTCGTTTTAGTGTCGTAACAGAGGAGTCAGGCTCGTTACTGAAAATTTTTCACTATAGAAGCATTAAATTTAATATTTCTGTGCAAATTTCTGTGCCTGATGGTTGTGCTCCCTGGTTGTCATTAAAAGATGAGATTAAATTAATGTATAAATGTTTTAAGTTAATTGCTGCTTAAATGTGCATTTGTAGTTCGTATATTATGTCTGTGTTTATGGTTAAAGTAATTAGCTAAGCTTCTATTATCGCATTTTTCAATAAATCCTCCTAAATTTCAATCACAAAGAAACCAATCAAAAATGTACTGTGGCTGCTTATTTTAACGTGAACAGCCTATAATGTGACTCCTTAGCGACACGGCCGCTGAACCACCTGTTGTTTNTTAAAACCATTTTATTTGAATCGCTGCCAACTAAACAGGAGCCTGTATATACAGCAATGCTGTGTGCAGTTAAGAGGCTGCATCGTCCCTTATACAGAAAATATTCGTTTTAGTGTCGTAACAGAGGAGTCTGGCTCGTTACTGAAAATTTTTCACTATAGAAGCATTAAATTTAATATTTCTGTGCAAATTTCTGTGCCTGATGGTTGTGCTCCCTGGTTGTCATTAAAAGATGAGATTAAATTAATGTATAAATGTTTTAAGTTAATTGCTGCTTAAATGTGCATTTTTGGTTCGTATATTATGTCTGTGTTTATGGTTAAAGTAATTAGCTAAGCTTCTATTATCGCATTTTTCAATAAATCCTCCTAAATTTCAATCACAAAGAAACCAATCAAAAATGTAATGTGGCTGCTTATTTTAACGTGAACAGCCTATAATGTGACTCCTTAGCGACACGGCCGCTGAACCACCTGTTGTTTATTTTCGACCTCGCCTAAAGTGGTAGACAAATTGGCGGTTGAGAAAGATCTAACTAAAACAAACCTAAACTAGCGCGCACGAACGTAATTTACCTGGATTTTGAACTCAGGACTTTACGCACCGAAGGTTTGCGTTGCAGCAAATTATCATTGTTTACAAAAATGCCATGCAAGTAATTAAGCGGTGAGTAATTTTCTCAGCAATTTTTTAACTAGTGTCTCCGCTCGGCACAGAATAGATCTCTACTGCTCGCACACCACGTCTCGGCGCATGGACTCCCTAGTGCTGCGCGACATTATCATCGGCACGGCACGGCAAATCATGGTGCAGTTAGCAACGGCCAGACAGTGTACTTGCTGTTCAGAAAACGTTAGTTCTGAATGATCTCGCTCACAGCACACAACTTTCTGATGCACTGATGTTTACATTTTAAAATATTTCACACAAATATTTTGGAACAATAACTAAANTACATTTTAAAATATTTCACACAAATACATTGTTTCTTCAGTTTTTCAACTTAGTACAAGCAGAAAATTTTAATATTTGAGATTTAATAAATTATTTTTAAGTCATGACAGCGGCACAAAGACGAAGAAAGAAACGCAGTGAAATGTATACAAAATAATACATAGCCTACTTTATACTTAGATAAAAATAATACACTAATAGTACAGAACAATAAATTAAACATTAGTATACATAATTAAACCAACGTAATGATAAGTGGATCTGTTTGTGCATATAATTACTGGCCCTCCTGTTGAAAACACCCGTTTTGGTTTAAAAGTTTATGAATAATTGATAGAACTACAACAAACTAAAAATGATATGCTACATTTTGTCATAACCTCTAGACCTAACGCTGATGGCCACAAAAAGTTTTATAAAATATTGAGGTAACTTACACAAGTTTCTGCCATTTTCACATTCTAAAGAACATAATTACTATCCGACCACTATTCAACACAGTTTATAATGCAGGAATAAATATTAGGTAAACTTTAAGTTTTAATTTCTTATAATTCTTTATGCTGTCACGATGGTACTGCTAAAACAGAGTTTCAACTGGTTTAAAAATGTCATGCCACATTTTTCAGTGGTTTTTTTTTATCGCTGTTGTCATTCAGATGGATTATGAACTCGTCTAAAATATGCTCCATAATCCAGTCATCCTTCCAGTATTCTTATTCGATCCTAATTACATGCTGATAATCTTCCCAGGTGCTACTCGCAACTGAAAGTAAAGCCTTTGTGGCTTGCAGCTGTAATTCATGCAATGACTCTGCATGTATTGTTCTCCCGAATCAAACGCTACTAAGTCAACGCCAGTTTGATGGCATTTAGTTCTCGCATATAATCAGGCAGTCGTGTGCTGCGGTAATCGTGTAACGCAACTAGTTTTTCTATCGTGAAAAGCTTTTTTATTTAGACCGAGGTTTTTCTGCAATATCATGAAGTTTTATAGGTCAAACATTGCCATGTGACTGGTTTATATCAGCTGTTTAGAAAAAGTAATTCCAAAATTACCGCCTGATACAAATTTGTAATACCTAAGCATAGAAAATGTGTACACGTGAATTTAAGTAAATAATGTCGGTTTGCGAACATTGATTGACGTTTTTAGTTTTATTTTCTATTTAGATATAGATGCGGTTAACTCAGGTTCAACCTACCAACATCATTGTATTTGTTCACGTTGTCTCCTGAAAGTTACATAAGAATGATACATGATAACGTGTGCATTTAGATAATGCAGAGGATAACAAACGGGCTAAAAGTAAAAACCACGCAGGTTCTCAAAAGCGCTCAGTTGACATTGAATACCCTGCAACATGTAATATGGT
Organism: Clitarchus hookeri; assembly: GCA_002778355.1. Taxonomy (NCBI): domain Eukaryota; kingdom Metazoa; phylum Arthropoda; class Insecta; order Phasmatodea; family Phasmatidae; genus Clitarchus; species Clitarchus hookeri. Next base: position 96,840 of record NQII01004867.1, read on the forward strand.
AATTTTTGTTACAAAAAATTGTATTCGTTTTTTTTTTGTGGTAATTTTTTCTTCGTTTGCTTCTCTCTGCTATGTTTTTGAATCTGTGAAACCTATCTCTGACTTGCACCTACCTGTGTATCACACAGTTATTTCTGTTGCTTGCCTACTTAGTTTGCTGCTTCTATATCACAACTATCAGTTACTCTGTTAATTTCCCTCTCCGAAATGTGTAAAATTATATTCCACGTGGAATGTTCAGCGCGTTTGATACGTACTGTGCTTTATTCGAATCACGGCGCCTAATGTTTTTTTCCACGGACGGCACAGTGGCTTCAGTGCGCGCGCAGTTACTTCCCCACTTCCCCGCATTTTCACACGCCAAGACGTGGCGCGCGGACAGTGATCACTGTAGCGCCCCGTACGCTACTGCGACACAGGTAAAGAGAAATTCACAATACAGCAATGCGATGCGATGCGGCGCGGCGAGGCGCGACGAGTATTAGCCAATTAGGTCGCTGTCACCGACGAGCTACACGAGCGTTGGAGCCAACGCAGACGTTGGATTTGCCGGCGACGAACGGCGACGAAATGAAGGCACGTTTTGTAAACATTGAGTCTACCATTTTTGGATGGTGAGTTTAATTTGATAAGTGAGACTATCAGTAGGAAATGGTATGTTCCCCGTCACCTGGCTGCTGGCTGCGAAACCGCGGAGCCACAGCGGTCACTAGGATGATGTCATGCAGAAACCTCCTGCTCTGTCATTCCTCGTCAGCAGCGGCCGTCTTGGATTTCACATTTTCCGCTATGGAATTTTTCTTTGGAATGTCTCTTTTTCCCTCCTGCTCCATCATTCCACCTCGAGTCTTCATGCTCTTGCATTCCGATTATTTTTATCCTGCTCTCTCATTCCGATGTTGTTTTTTCACGCTCTGGTATTCCTTCTTTTATCTCGCTCTCGCTCGTTCTATCCCTTGAGGGGTTTCCTCGTATTCCTTCCAGTGTCCTTTATTTTCAACCTTTCCTCTCTCTTGCTTATCAAGTCCTCCATCTTGGATGATTCCTCATCACCGCCATCTTTTGTAGGTGGCATCTTTGATTCCCGCATCCACCACCAGAGTCTGCTAAGCCATCTTTGATTCCTGTTCCTGCCCCCCGTGGGCTGCTGTAGGTGGTCTATCTTTGATTCCCATGCTTGCCACCAGAGTGTTTGAAGTTCTACAGTCCGCAGTTAGGAGCGCTGGTATCGACATGGCCATTTTGTGATTGTGTATTCGTTCACTCGTCGCCTGCTAGGGCGCGCTAACATCGGGAGGTACAGTTCAAACTGTAGCGGCCAGGAGTGCTGGGAATTTTTTTTAGTCGGTAGGTGTTTCGGAACTCAAAAAATTCCTGGGGGCGTAAGGGATCATTCCGACACCCCTTAGGTCACCAGTCAGTCGTTCTGTAAAAACTAGCAGAAGCATAAAAAACACTAAATACACATAACAGCTTTTGTCAGCATCAGAGTGATCGCTCTCTCACCTATAAAATACTGTCCACTTCATGCTCTGTCGTTCATTGCCATCACCATCCATATTGTCTGAAGAATGTTCGAGTTTATTGCCCCATCATGCAACTTCTCTAATTCCTTCAGTTGGCTGCAACGTCCGAACTGTTGAGCGCCTGCACTTCTGTATCTCGGATCCCCGCCAGGATGCTAGGTGTGCCAGAACCCACCATACATCGCACTACGCATGCACCAAGTATACCTTAAGCCCACGTAAAATCATAGTTGGCTGTAATAGCCGAACTGTCAAGCATGCGCACTTCTGTAACTTGGATCACTGCCAGGATGCCAGGCGTGCCAGGACCTGCAATACGTCGCACCGTGCACGCCTCAAGTATGCCTTAGGCCACGTAAAAGCATAGTTGGCTGTAATTTTCGAATGGTCGAGTGCACGCACATCTCTAACTCGGAACCCTGCCAGAATGCCAGGCATGCCAGAACCTGCCATACATCATGCCGCATTCACATAAAGTATGCCTGAAGCACCTTTATAAGCATAGTTGGCTGTAATGTTCTAACTGTTTAAGATACATCCACCTAATTCATAGCATAGGTATCACCCCAACAACGAAAAGGGCTACACTGCAAGTATGCCCTATGCTCACTTATTAGCATAGTTGAATGTCATTTCCAAACTGTTTCAGATACAGCTACCAAATGCATTGCATAGGCATCACCCCCGACCACGAAAAGGACCGCAGTGTCAACCAAGCCTTAAGCCCTCTTATGAGTATAGTTGGCTGTTATTTCCAAACCATTTAAGATAGTCACCAGATTCGTAACATAGTCAACGTCCCCGACGATTAACTGGGTCACAGGGTTAAGCACACCCTAAGCACATTTATAATCATATTTGGCCACCATTTCCCACCCACCGAAGCTATATGCACGAAATTCAAATCAGAAACATCACCTCCGACGAAGAACATACATAATCGAGTGTTGGCTGTACTCTGAATGTGATGGTTTCGTTTCAGTCGTTTATTACAGAAGTCGGTTGCTATTATGTTGTACTAACCAGGACAGCTTGGTCTTATCTAGCATAGTTTAGCACAGCGTACAGCACTCGACGCTTGTGTAATAAGTGATTGCGCTGGTTCNAGCTTGGTCTTATCTAGCATAGTTTAGCACAGCGTACAGCACTCGACGCTTGTGTAATAAGTGATTGCGCTGGTTGGAAAGTTCTAACGGTTTTCCTTTACATTTTATTTTTATATTTGTTCTCATCAGTGTATATCAGTGTTGTCGTTATCTCACCTGCAATTCTCGGCTTCGCAAAAGAAGTTTTTTAGACTAAGGTGACATAAAGCGTTTGATGCTCGCACAATGTACGCTGGTTGTTAAATGCTTATTACTATTTGCTTTTATAATTATTTTTTTATATTTGTGTGCATCAGTGCATATTACGTGATTAATGGTTTAAATGTATGTTGTTTTGTGGAAAGTAAAGGAACACAGATCACAAGTCGCGTAATGTGTATCGCACTTNTAATGGTTTAAATGTATGTTGTTTTGTGGAAAGTAAAGGAACACAGATCACAAGTCGCGTAATGTGTATCGCACTTGACGCATTGTAGCCATTTTTGAGGTTGGTCCTTGTGATCATTCGTTCTTTCTCATATCGGCGTGCATTCTAGCTTTTACTAAACTTATTGGCATGATAACAACACTGATATCACTAATATGGACTATGGTGCTATTGGGTCCTTTTTATATTATATTACGCGTTATAACATAATGCTCATGATGTACTTACATAAATGCCCGTCCTTTATTGTTTGTTATATGACTCCTTTCTCACTCGGGTCTCCTCTATCCTTGCGTTAGACTGACAGAGTTTATTTAGTTAATGCATACATATTTTAGTGTAACATCCGAGTACACGTTTTTTGTTAACGGTGCAATTAAATACTACTTTATTTTTCAATATATGGCTGGTTGTTAAGTGTTGCTATGCTAATGTTGACTCGGGCCACCGGCCCTTGTGTTGGACTGACGGTGTTTGTTTATATTACTATTATACCTGCCAATGCTGAAGTTTGGAAGTAGGTATTGATTCTGCTCTGCGGCGTGAGGCGCCAGCACTGGATGCTAGCCCTCAGTGATAGGGCGTAGGAATACGTCAACACTGTTGTCTCTAGGTCCAATTTACTAATAAATTACACTTTATTTGCGAGTTCACATAATCGTGTTTTATTGTTGCTTGAACAGGTTAACTGGTACATGAACTCACGAGACAACTCCCCTCCCCTTTTTCTATGTAGGCTACATATGGTTTGACGCCGCGATTGGCGTCGTGGGGGGGGGGAGGATTCTTCACACCTGGTGTAGAACTACTTATCTGACACTGCGGCGCTGTCTTCCCTCGGCTGGCGACTTGGAACTGCTCCGGCGCTTGGTGGGGCGTCCCGACGCCTGCTCTCGGAACTCCTCCTCCCGGGTCCACTCAGCACTCTTCGTTTGGCGACGGCCGGCTGCCGTTTTCTCGGACTCTTCCCGCCGTACGTCCCGTTTGACGGCCTCCGACTGAGGTCCACGTCTTGATGCATTTGGCGAACTCGTTTTCTCTCGGCTCCCGGTCCACCCTTCTCGTTTGACGAAGTCTGACTGACTTTTCTCGGATTCTTCCCGCCGCACGTCCCGCTTGACGGCCACCGACTGAGGTCGATGTCGTGATGCATTCTCGATCCGGACGCCTCACTTCAGGTGCTCAACTGACTGTCTGACTGCTCGATCCTCGACTGACTGATCCGTTCCTCCCTCCTCCTCGTGGTTTCGTAGGCTCGATCACCATATTCAACTTGCACCGTCCCTGCACGTGGCCGGGGTACTTGCCGCGTCCCCCCCTGAGTCGTAAAACACGTGACTGCTGCTCCTGTGGTCCTCAGTCGGCCTGGCATCGCCCCTTGACTCTGGTATGGCAGTTTATTGTTCTGTTCTGCACATGTGGGAACTCTTGGGTGGCCCCTTTGGTTCAGCGCACGTGTTGTTGTTATGCCTCCGGATATCGTGTCGTTATTCTCCCCAGCACGCCCGCTAAAAGCTCTCAATTTTTATTGCTGAAACTAACCCGGGACAGACTCAGCCACTGGTGTGGGCTCAGCGTCCCTTGGCAGCTGCGAGATGCAGCTGCATCCGCCTTCCTCCGCACGTGGTCGTTCCGCCGGGCCGTCCTGGCGCCATTCTCCTCATCATGTCCGCAAAACCCTTAATCCTTATTGCGGTCGTCCGCCTTCGAGCTTCGCCAGAGCGTGTGTTCTGACGAATAAAATATAGGGACGCAGAATGCGTCAACTATATATGTATTTTATCATTGCACATGACTATATACATCATGCACACAGCACATTTGTTTATATCATGATTTTTACACATATAATTGTTTGTTGTATGTAACCCATACTAGCATTTATTTATGTATATATTATCACACTTATACACCGAAGCGACAAAAGTCATGGGATACCTCATAATATCATGTCGGACCTCCTTTTACCCGGCGAAGTGCAGCAACTCGACTTGGCATGGACTTAACAAGTCGTTGGAAGTCCCCGGTAGAAATATTGAGCCATGTTGCCTCTATAGACGTCCATAATTGCGAAAGTGTTGCCGGTGCAGGAGTTTGTGCACGAACTGACTTCTCGATTATGTCCCATAAATGTTCGATGGGATTCATGTCGTGTGATCTTGGTGGCCAAATCATTCGCTGGAATTGTCCAGAATGTTCTTCAAACCAATCGCGAACAGTTGTTGCCCGGTGACATGGCGCATTGCCATCCATAAAAAGTCCATCGTTGTTTAGGTACATGAAGTCCATGAACGGCTGCAAGTGGTCTCCAAGTAGCTGAACATAACCCTTTCCAGTCAATGATCGGTTCAGTTGGACCAGAGGACCCAGTCCATTCCATGTAAAAACAGCCCACACCATTATGGAGCCACCACCAGCTTGCACAGTTCCTTGTTGACAACTTGGGTCCATGGATTCGTGGGGTCTGCGCCACACTCGAACCCTACCATCAGCTCTTACCAACTGAAATCGGGACTCATCTGACCAAGTCACGGATTTCCAGTCGTCTAGGGTCCAACCGATATGGTCACGAGCCCAGGAGAGGCGCTGCAGGTGATGTCTTGCTGTTAGTAAAGGCACTAGAGTCGGTCTTCTGCTGGCATAGCCCAGTACAGCCAAAATTCGCTGCACTGTCCTAACAGACACATCTGTCGTACGTCCCACATTGATTCCTGCGGTTATTTCACGCAGTGTTGCTTGTCTGTTAACACTGACCATTCTGCGCACACATCGTTTGTCTCGGTCATTAAGTGCAGGCGGTCGCCCACTGCGTTGTCCATGGTGGGAGGTTATGCCTGAAATTAGTATTCTCGGCACACTCTTGACACTGTGGATATTGTAATGTTGAATTCCCTAACCATTTCTGAGATGGAATATCCCATGTGTCTAGCTCCAACTACCATTCTGCGTTCAAAGTCTGTTAATTCCTGTCGTGCGGCCTTAATCACATCAGAAACCTTTTCGCATGAATCTCTTGACTACAAATGAAAGCCCAACCAATACACTGCCCATTTGTACATTTTGTACGCGATACTACTGCCATCTATATATTTGCATATTGCTATCCCATGACTTTTGTCACCTCTGTGTGTATACAACCTGGAAGTATAGACGAAGGACGAAGGTGGAAGGTGGTGACGAAGGGAGGCTAGTGGTCTCTGAGGGGGTGTCCAGGTTGTTAAACACCTGTGGTAGCAGACGACAAGGACGGTGGTGAGCGATTGTCGAGTGCGTGCGAACCGAAGTGTATGTGTGTGCTATTTCAGAACCTACACTCCTACATTCAATGGTAACTTTGCGACGCACTTGTATGTATACCTACCTTTATTTTTTTTTTCACTTATGTGGACAGTTGTTACATGTTCCCGAAATTTAATGGTTTGGGAATGCTAATCAACTATGCTAATAAAAGGACTCAAGGCCTACTTGTCCTTATCTCCTTGATTGCAGTCGGGCATGATATCTGTAATGTAACTTTGGTTGATTTAACTTCGGTGGGTAAGAATTGTCGAGCAACTATGCTTATCATAGGGCTAAACGTATACCTTTCCTTCCACTCTGTTTGTCATTGGAGATGATGCCTATGAATGAATTTGGTGACTATAGCTTTGGTGGGTGGAAAATGGTAGCCAACTATGCTTATACGAGAGCTTAGGGCATACTTGACACCACTATCCTCTTAGTTGTCGGCAGTGATGTTAATGGTATGAATTTTGACGACTACAGCTTTGATGTATAGGAAATGGCAGTCGACTATGCTTATAAGATGTCTTAAAGTTTATTTGACCCTACCGCCCTGTTCTTTATCAGAGGTGATGTTTATGATATGTATTTGGTGCCTGTAGCTTCGGTGGGTGGCAAATGGTGGCCAACTATGCTTATGAGTGGGTTTAGGGAATGTTTTATTCCTGTGACCCAGTTCATCGTCAGGGGCGATGACTATGTTATGAATTTGGTGACTATCTTAAACTGTTCGGAACTATGCTTATACTATGATTTAAAGTGTAGTGACACTGCAATACTTTTCGTCGTCGAGGGTGATGCCTATGTTATGAATTTGGTAGCTGTAACTTAATCAGTTCGAAAATTACAGCCAACTATGTTTATAAGTGGGCTTAAGGTGAACTCGACGTGCGCGCGGTGCGATGTATGGTAGATTCTGACGCACCTGCCATCCTAGGAGGGATCTGAGATAGACGTGCGCATGCTCAACAGTTCAGAAATTAGAGTTAACTATGCTTATACATGGACTAAAGGTATACTTAATGTGTGCGCAGTTCAATGTATGGTAGGTTCTGGCACTCTTGGTATTCTGGCGGGGATCCGAGATATAGAAGTGAGCGTACTCGACCGTTCCGAAATTACAGCCAACGATGCTTATATGTGGGCTTAAGGCATACTTGATGTGTGCGCGGTGCGATGTATGATATGTTTTGGAACGCCTGGCATCCTGACGTTGATCCGAGATACAGAAGTGCACGCGCTCGACATTTCGGACATTACAGCCAACTGAAGGAATTAGATCGGTTGTATGATGGGGCAATGAACTCGAACATTCTTTAGACAAGTTGGGTGGTGCTGGAATGGAATGACAGAGCACGAAGTGGACGAAATTTTATAGCTGCGAGAGCGACCATGCTGCTGCTGACAAAAGCCATGTAAGTGTATTTAGTGTTTATCATACTGCTGGTTTTTATTGAACAATAGAAAGAAATGTTTCCCATGCGCGAGTGGTGGCTATGTCCCATACCGCGCGAGCGCAGACAAGTTGGACGTACAGCAGTGAGCACGTGCTCTTGAAAGCCCGAACAAGCTCTGTTGAATGAATATAACTTTTATGTAGAGAAGCGCTCTGCTCAATTTTTTTTAATATNGCTCTTGAAAGCCCGAACAAGCTCTGCTGAATGAATATAACTTATATGTAGAGAAGCGCTCTGCTCAATTTTTTTTAATATATATATATTTACTTTTTTATGAATGTTAAAATATCGGTATTTTTCACGCTATTAATATTTTTTACGCATATAAAAAGTGTGTGTAGATGCGCACGCTTTGCATGCAGTCTTTTATGTGATCATACTGAGTTTATTTTCTGGAGAGTGCATAGTTCGATGCGAGTATTTGCTATATTTCTTCTCATAACCATGCAATGGCGATTTTACATATAATTTCGAGGCCTGTCAACATCATTTTTTCGCACATATCGGGATAGTAATAACTATATCCACANAAGTTGCGTCTACATGAAGGGTTATAATCATTCATTCATAGCCAATTGCGCAATAACGCACATGTGTTGCGATCACGCACGCGCATCTGTCTCTCAAACTTGTCCTGGCATTCGAGTTCGTATTAGTTGGTAGTTAAACATCCTCTTCCTCTATATGTCGCAGTGGTCTTTGGTCAAGTCGCCGACTGGCGATTGAAGGGGTGTCGGAACAATCCCGCACACCCTAGGCATTTTTTAAGTTCCGAAACACCTGCCTACTAAAAAAAATTCCCAGCGCTCCTGGTGGCCACCATTCGAACTACGCCCTCCGATGCTAGCACACCCTATCAGGCGACGAATGAACCAATACACACGCACAAAATTGCCGCGCCGATACAAACGATGCTAGCTGAGAACTTTTGAACTTCAAACACTCTGGTGGTGGGTGCGAGAATCAAATATATCTTAGCACACTCTGATGGCAGATGTAGGAATCAAAATGGCCGCCTACAGTAGACGATGGTAATGAGGGAACATCCAAGATGGAGGACTCGAAAAGCAAGAGAGAGGAAATGGTAAAAATAAAGGAGACGGGAAGGAATACGAGAAAAACCCAAGGAATAGAAAGAACGAACGAGGGATAGAGGGACAGGAAGGAATGAGGGAGCATGAGAAAAATTAACACAAGATAGAAAATAAAGGAGACCGGAAGGAATGTGAGAAAGTCCCCCCTCCCCCCCCCCTCCAGTGATAGAATGGGCGAGAGTAAGGATGCCAGAGCATGAGAAAAAAATAACATCTGAATGACAGATCGTGAGAAAAGAATCGGAACGCAAGAGCATGAACAGTCGAGGTGGAATGATAGAGCAGGAGGGAAATAGGGACATTCCGAGGGAAATAAGGGACATTCCATGGGGAAAGGGAGATCCAAGATGGCCACTGCTGACGAGGAATGACAGAGCAGAATGTTTTCACTTGATGTCATCCAATATAGCCGCCGTGGCTCCGCAGCCAGCAGCCAGGTAACAGGGAACATACCATTTCCAAATACTAATATTTAATATAAATCTGCTGTGATTACTAATATTAGTAACTAAAATCATCGTGTCCTTATGTTTCTTTTCGCACAAGGCGTTATGGATATTGAGTTTTATGGTGAAGGTTTAAAGTATTTTTGATAATAAACAAACCCATATGTGTTTTTCGTGTGTCTATTGTTTACGAAAAACCGAACTTGCCAATTAGACCACCAGATAGCAGCATAGTCTGCGTCAGCGATGACCACCGATATTCTGTCACTCAACTGTGAATCCATTTATTAAACCTCCATCGGCGGCCGTCTTCGGCCACCTTGCGTCGCGCCGTGTCACTGTATTGTGAATACCGCATAATTCACACTGTTAATCACTTCACCCCCACCCCCGCCCTTTGTTTCCCTAAAAAGCTCAATTGTGCAAAACACATTACACCGATACTCTAACTTAAAGTGTGCATTTGTTTGACTTGTGTTCCAGAACACTGGAGTTCCACTTGAGGTTCTTGGCAGGACACAATTCAGTTTGATGTTAGAGGATAAACCAAACAACCGGTGAGTGAGCTCGGAATTTCTTCTCGTGATAATGTAGTCACAATTATTTCAAGCAAAAGCTGGAATTTATTTCCGACATTTTAACTTTATGTAAGCAACTTTTCGTAGATTGTCTAAGAAACAATAACATTTTGGAGGTAATGTCACAAGAATTTCAGATTTTTAGAAGTGAAGGTGTACTATTTAAAAATAATTAGACTATAGACATAATATTATATCAAAGTTGGTAAGTAGTAGGACTATCTCGGGTACAGTGCAAGACCGTGGGCATCCGAGCGACGGATACAGCAGCCGCCATCTTGAATTTTTCTATTTTCCCTTTTTTCCTCGAAAATTTTCTTTACCCCTAAAAATCGACTAAATTTCCCTCAAAATTTTCCTTTTCCCTTAAAATTTTCCATTTTCCTCTCAGATTGCAGAGTGGATTGCGGAGCGGACTGCTGATTGTAGTGTGTTCAATGCTGATTAAGGAGGATTGCGAAATAATGATGGAAAGATTGACTCCTGCAGACTGACTACTGACGACTGACTCCTGCGTGTGATGTCTCAATGCATGCACGCGATTGACCAGCAGCAATCACGTGGGAACTCGGTGATTGGCTGGTCGATGTCTGCACGATGTCTTATTGGTGTAATATGATTGGTTCAATGTTAACATAATGTCGTAGGGCTTACACGCAGGTATATTATAAGCAGTTTGTCTTATTTGGATGCCACTCACACTTACAGCAGTGCCACCACCGACTTCTTCAGGCATGATGCTGACAGCACCAAAGAGTTCTTCATATGGGTCACCTACAGTAATTCCATCATCGATGACTTCGTCAAGGCTTCGTTGCTGTTTCAAGATATTTGCCTACAGCCAAGGTGCAAGGATGCATGAAAGAACTACTTGTGTGAAGGGTCCTTCCTGTGATATGCAACGATGTGTCAAGTGCAAACGCCTGTTCAAACGAGGTGATAAGTTGAAGAGATATAGCAATAACTGTAAAGGCAGAGATCCTGCAGCTAAGAAACACCATGTAGTAGCTACCTTAAACAATCAGCATTCATGGGAACTTTAAATGATTATGTGATTGGGAATAACTACAGAATAAGTCGAAGAATGTCCCATAAAATATCATGTTTTGCTGGAGTATACCTACGAAAAGCCACAACCTTTGTACGAAGCCATTAGTCGGCGAGCATTCAAGACTGCGAAAGTAGCAGTGTTCAATGTTGATAGCATTCCAGGAGTTGTAGAAACCTTGAAGGAAAAACTTTGTCGTGGAGAAGAAGAATATATAGCAAAGGGTTCTGGTTGGATAGCTAGCATAGACTGTCTTGAACTGTGTATAAGCATTTTATATTCACTACGTGAAAAGTCAGCATCCTGCTGTAAATTCACCATGTGAATGACATCGGGAATGTAGTCTAAAGTATATATATGATTTCAATGACAAAATGTTTTATTTATAGCTGGTGTTGTTGTACCTTGCCTTAGCATGCCTACTTCCCTGATATAGAGAATATTATAGGCTTGATTTTTATGTATGTTACTACAGATGGTACTGTAGATGAGCACAATAAAAATTAATGAAATGATGTGTCAAAATATATTGACTTGAAAGTTAGTACTCAAATAGATCTTGTGTAGGCCCATCACTGGTTGTGCACAATCAACAATCTGGTAATAAATATATAATNGTTAGTACTCAAATAGATCTTGTGTAGGCCCATCACTGGTTGTGCACAATCAACAATCTGGTAATAAATATATAATGTTGAAATTAACTATACAGAAACAAAGAATGGATTGCCATCATAATACATGTTAAGCAGGTTGGATGCAACATACATGAAAACATGCTGTTAAAGTGATATACACTGGAGAGCCAAAAAAAACTGGTATAGGCGTGCGTATGCAAATAACAGAGGTATGGAACCAATCATAGTAACGCGATGCGGTCGGAAGCGCCTATATAAGACAACAAGTGTCTGGCAAAGTTGCTGGATCGGTTACTGCTGCTACAATGGCAGGTTATCAAGATTTAAGTGAGTTTGAACGTGGTGTTATAGTCGGCGCACGAGAGATGGGACATATCACATCCGAGGTAGCGATAAAATTTGGATTTTCGCATACGACCATTTCACGAGTGTACCGTGAATATCGGGAATGCGGTAAAACATCAAATCTTCGACATCGTTGCGGCCGGAAAAAGATCGTGAACGAACGGGACAAGCGATGACTGACGAGAATCATTAAACGTGACAGACGTGCAACCCTTTCTCAAATTGGCGCAGATTTCAATTGCTCCTGCATACCTTCAGACATTAGTCGAGTCCATGCCACGTCGTCTTGCGGAACTTCTGCGTGCTCGCGGGGGCCCTACACGATATTAGACCGGTGTGCCAGTTTTTTTTGGCTCTTCAGTGTAATTCTGACACTGAGACTTGGAGGGAGGGGAGAGAATAGGTTGAGTCAGGCCTGGCCACACCCGCTTCAGTGTGGTATGTGTATAAGAGAGAACGTACATAAATTTCAACATGACTGGTGTTGCTCTAATACACCACAGTTATTTTTCTAGTTAACATAAATGAGGAACTAAATGGATTTCGATGGTTAAAAGTCAATATCATATTACATAATCAAAGATTGTGGAAGTGATGTAATCCAAGATGGTGGTTCAAGGGGACCGAGTAATCAGCAGGCTACTAAATCGAGGTGGAATGGCTAATTCGGTAGCTCGCCTGGTGACGAATCGAAAATAAATAAACTAGTGCTACCTATAAATTCAAAATATAATCTATTTTGGGTTCTGACTGGGGGCTAAATCAATCAATAAGACATTAGTGCTACATATACTTTATAACTGGATCCGAGATGGCCACCTACAGTTATGCAAACAAATGACAAACGAAAAAATATGTATCGGGAGAACACNTATAACTGGATCCGAGATGGCCACCTACAGTTATGCAAACAAATGACAAACGAAAAAATATGTATCGGGAGAACACATATGAGAGACTTCAGCAATGTAAACAAATGAGAAATGAAAAAAAGACAAGATGGCATGTCGAACAAATGTGAAAGAGAACAACTCCTCTGGCGGTGAATTCCATATTTAAAACACTAGCGTCATCTAGGTGATGAAAAAGTAAACATTAAATCCAAAATTGTGTGTCGAGTATAGACGAGAGACGAACTACAGCGATGTAAACAAATTACAAACGAAAAAAATTAGATCGTTTATTAAAACACTACCACAATATAGGTGTGAAAATTAAAACAAAATACAAGCAAAAAACAAGATGTCTACATACGATGGAATGAGCAATGGTGAGGGTGTGTGGGTAGGGGAATTTTAAGACAATGTGATTGATTGAAGGAGGATTTAGTCATCTGCTGGACGTTGTGCTGAGAAAACCTCTGAAAATTCTGCTTTTTAAATAATTTTTAAAATGTGTTTCTGATAATGCTCTTAAATAATGTTTTTAAATAAATCTTTATAAATTNTAAAACTGGATCCGAGATGGCCACCTACAGTTATGCAAACAAATGACAAACGAAAAAATATGTATCGGGAGAACAAATATGAGAGACTTCAGCAATGTAAACAAATGAGAAATGAAAAAAAGACAAGATGGCATGTCGAACAAATGTGAAAGAGAACAACTCCTCTGGCGGTGAATTCCATATTTAAAATACTAGCGTCATCTAGGTGATGAAAAAGTAAACATTAAATCCAAAATTGTGTGTCGAGTATAGACGAGAGACGAACTACAGCGATGTAAACAAATTACAAACGAAAAAAATTAGATCGTTTATTAAAACACTACCACAATATAGGTGTGAAAATTAAAACAAAATACAAACAAAAAACAAGATGTCTACATACGATGGAATGAGCAATGGTGAGGGTGTGTGGGTAGGGGAATTTTAAGACAATGNACAAAAAACAAGATGTCTACATACGATGGAATGAGCAATGGTGAGGGTGTGTGGGTAGGGGAATTTTAAGACAATGTGATTGATTGAAGGAGGATTTAGTCATCTGCTGGACGTTGTGCTGAGAAAACCTCTGAAAATTTTGCTTTTTAAATAATTTTTAAAATGTGTTTCTGATAATGCTCTTAAATAATGTTTTTAAATAAATCTTTATAAATTNTGCTTTTTAAATAATTTTTAAAATGTGTTTCTGATAATGCTCTTAAATAATGTTTTTAAATAAATCTTTATAAATTTTTGGTAGGTTGTAAACATTCTTTGAATTTCTTTTAGAATTTTGCTATATTTTTGGTTTAAGGTCATAGGCACAGGGTCAACATCATGGGTCCAGATCAAGGCCACTTGTATTCAATATGGTGGTCGGTTGTCATCATAACATGGTGGCTGGTCGGCTCTGGACCCCCATCTCCTCTGAGCCTAAATATTCAAAATTTTAATTTCATAATTGTTTTATGTGTCAATATTTTAATACATTATTTTAAGTTTAATTTTTTTCGGAATTTTTTTGGAGAATTGTGAGATTTTTTGGGTTAAAGGTTATCCAATGTCATGGGGTCAAGATCAAAGGTCAAGGTGACTGACATCCAACATGGCAGACAAGATGCCTGACAGAACAAATATGGCTGATGGTCATGTCTGACCCTGAACCCTGTGTATTGATTTAGCATACCCTATGCCTATAAAACCAATATAGCCACCACTGCTCTGCCCTAGAAAGCGATCCCCGAAACCTACCAATGGATCGAAAAGTGCCTTTTGGGCGATCGTTTTTGCTACTGGTGAGATCGGTTCTTTGTGAGGGAAAACTGGGAAATTTTAAAGAAAAAAGGGGAAATTTTGAAGTAAAAGGGAAAATTTTAGAAAGAAGGGGAATTTTTAGAGAAATTTAGTAAATTTTAAGGAAAAAGAAAAGTTTCAACGGAATAAAGGGTAATTCAAGATTGCAGCAGCCTGCTCCATCGTTCTCAAGACCCCCGCCCTTGCACTCAACTCGCCATAATCCTACTACTTTGGTATTAATCTTTATTTGTTTCGGTGAAACTGATAAATATGATCTTAAGTTAATGAATGAGGACTATGAAATGTTATGTATACACGGTAAAGAAATTGAGTGTTCATTCCTAAACTCCAGTCGCCTTCTGTCTTGGAAACACAGGTTGGTAAAAGGCTGAAAATTGGACCTCGCTACTGTATGGACCTAAGAAAGTATTTGAAAACTTGCACTTGCAGGTACCTTATTTTGAACTAAGGAGGCCTTGCACAGGTGTAAATCATTTCAGTATTTTTTATGTAATTTTAATTTTTGTTTATGAATGAAGTGATACGTAAATAACCTAAATTTACATCTTAAAACGGCACATGTCCTTGACTAGCCCATGTTTGAAGCCATAAAGCTTGAGTTCGGAAGGTAACGTCTTGACGACAATGGTAGTCACCTATTTTTAAAAAACATTTTCTACTGCTGGCTACTTAATGCTGAACATTCTCCTATTTGAACTTTAGCCTACATTCCTAAGTATTACTTTACTGACTGAGAGTGTGTGTGTGTGTTTATGTATGTATGTGTGTATGTGTCTCCCTAAAAAATTTTGAATGCGTGAACGGAATTTTACCAAACTCGGTACACATATAGTAGTACTTTGTAAGGACATCCTACTTTTATAGTTTTCAGCTAAGAGGAATACTTATATTAAAAATGGTGGCCATTATAAAGTTTAGGGTGATATGTCATATCACGGGAATCATTTAACCGATTTAAACCAAATTCTGTATGTTAATAGTGCATAATGTTAGCGTTGAATATATAAATGGATATCGTTGTTGGTCTGTCATTTTGGAGGATAACACTACATAAAAAATAAAACTTTTGTATCTCGAAAACTACTCAATCGATCCTCGCTAAATACTGCATGTAAATAATACTATGGCAGGCAATGTAAACATATGTAATTTAAATATATAAGGCACTTATTTTCGAAATGGTCATAATACAAATATTTTTAAGTTTATTTGCTACATCTACCTTATGGTTCTGTCAATTTCGACCAAACTTTGTATGCTCAAAGTATATATTACAAGCATTACATATGCAGACACATAGGCACATTTGTCCGTCATTTTGTAAGATAGCGCAACATGAATAAATAAAGTGTTTATGTCGTATATTAGAAAACATTCTAAGGATTCCTACCAAATTTGGCAAACAAGTAGCACTACGGTAGGCCATGCAAATGTGTATGTTTTAAAAGGGTCAGGCACTTATTTTCAAAATGGTGGTAATAAGATTATTTTAATTTAGTATTCAAAATCTACGATATCATGCAACCGATTTCAACTTAACTCTATATGCTGGCAGCATATGTTAAAATCATCTCATTTGTCTACAAATAGTCTCTATTGTGCAACATTTTGTAAGATAACGAAAGGAATTTGTTGTGTCGTAGCTTGTGGAACAATCTATTGATTCGTAGCAAATTTCGCAAAGTCGCAGTACTATCTAATTTATATATTTTAAGAGAATAAGACACGTATTTTCAGAACAGCTGTACATTAAAAAATTAACCGATTCCTACCAAATTTTCCAAAGAAGTAGTACAGCAGAACGACCAAACAACAGATATTTTTTAAGTGTGTCAGATCCTTATTTTCAAAATGGCGACTATGCAAACATTTAAACTTAGAATGCTTTATCTACGAAACCATCTAACTAATTTCAACTTAACTTTGTATACTGGCAGTATCAATGCAAGCATAAAATGAGATTATACGAAAACTCAGTTTTCCATCATTTGAAAAGATAGTACCACATTCAAAATTCTACTTTTATGTTCTATCTTGGGAAACTTTAATATAATTCCCACCAAATTAATGCGACAAGGTATACTAGTTCATCTAAATTTATATAATTTAAGTTGTTTGTCATATAATTAAAAAATGCAGCAACGTAAATATTATTGCTTAGTATACCACATGTCTCAAAAAATTTCAACTGAACTTTGTATGCTGGCAGTATCTATGACAATCATCACATGTCTTTATACATAACATTTTGTTCGCCATTTATGGAGATCGTCAAATAAAAAAATTGAGGTTTTTTGCCATATCTCGGGGACCAATCAACCGATTCCCATTCAATTTTACACACGAGTAGTACCATTGTAGGGCATGTAAACTTACATGTTTTAGGTGAGAAGTCAAGTTTTTCATTACGTGAATATAAATAATTTATAAAAATATGTTTTAAGGATGTTAACAGTACTCATTAGAAGCATCAGTTATAAGTACAGAGATTTTGTAAGATGTTTTGTAGGATAATGCCAGGAGAGAAAATTTAACAATCATTCCATATTTCCGGAACCTTAAAAATAATTTCCAGCAACTTTCGCACACAAGTAGTGCTACAGAAGATCATGCAAATTTACATGGTTTAAGTATCTCAAACACTAATTTTCAAAATGACAATCATATAAATTATTTGGATGACTTTGTCATTTCCATTCAACAATTCAACCAAATTAAGCCAAACTTTGTATTTTGACAGTATCTATTGGAAGTACTGTATGCAGAACCTCTTTTTCTTTTTGTACTACATCGCCAAAAAAAAATAAAAAAANACAGTATCTATTGGAAGTACTGTATGCAGAACCTCTTTTTCTTTTTGTACTACATCGCCAAAAAAAAATAAAAAAACAATTAACCCCATAGCTTGGAAGCCAATAAACATATTTCCACATAATTCTTCACACAAGTAGCACTACGGNAAAAAACAATTAACCCCATAGCTTGGAAGCCAATAAACATATTTCCACATAATTCTTCACACAAGTAGCACTACGGTATGTCGTGTAAACGTACACTTTTTTTTTTCAAAATGACGGCCCCATAAATATTTCAGGTTAGTAAACCCTATCTACCAAAACATTAGTCTGATTACATCCAAATTTGATACTCCGAATCCTGCCTCCATAATGCAGATGATTGCACGCTATCTTATGGTATGAGGTTTTCTGAGTTCGTGTCCCTGGTAAGGCACGTGTGTATTTGTAATTGTCTCAGTACTGTGTCATGTGTTCTTGGTTTCATCTCTGGCGATATTGCTATTAACGAGACATCAATGCCTACCTACCATCTAAGCTTTTGAGAACATTAAAAATTATTTGCACCCACATATGGCAAAATAGGTGCATTAGTTGTACTAGTTACTTCCTGCTCATAATGTGTTTAATAGTAAAATGTATTATTCATCAGTGGCCCTTACGACAATTTACTGGACGAGTTGATCAGGTCTCAACCAAATGTACCGTAAGCCAGTATGCAAACTACTGTTATATTATAGACTAATTTTCTATGGTAGACTATCTTTGAATTTAGAAAAAGTTAACTCAAAATATCTTGTGTGAAGTTTAAATTGATCATACATAGGGGTGTATTAAAATAGTTTCTTAAATAATAATGATTCTTCCGTAATTTTATAACAGGTGTCTTTATTGTGCACATCACATTACATCTGCATTGCAATAGTCCCAGCTTAAAGACAAGATGAATGGAAGTAACCGCGAAAAAATTTTCGCCCTAGAGTATACTTCCGAATCAACACAATACAAAAAACATAGCTCAGGTAACGTCTGTTCCAAGAACTGCTACGGTGCACATAACCCTCCAGGCGATTGACTATGTCTTCCCACATGTTCATCAAAAACCATTCTTGGTACAGTATGAAGTAATGGTCACGGTGTGTGGGTTTTCATCAGCCGACGCATGGCTGTTCCGGCTGTACAGAGAACATGCTTGTGAAACTCCGGACTGCAACTGTTTCCGAGAGAGGTCACAGTGGCTCGCTGCCTGAAGCATTTTTCTGTGGTGCAGTTGTAATTGCTGCTCGTTCAGTACATCCCACACAATATTGTATGACGAATCTACTTCGTGAACAATATTGTGGAAGCTAGTACATGGTTGTCGCTCCACTGGGGTAAGTACGTCTTTCTCAAACCTTGGAGTTCACTAACTTCTTTCGCACCACAGTCTCAAGAGTTTGGCGAAACACTCCCAGTTTCCATAAGTGCCGGTCAATCCTCACAAAAAATGGTGTGTACTGGGCGTCGTATAGCAGGGCACCTTTGCTGATACAATCGTGCAGCTAATCTGCCACGTCATGTGGCTTCACCACAAATCAAAATCATGCCCGTAAGCTCTGCAGGCGTGTACTTATCCATGTTGCATGTTAACTGCGGAACAGTGCATTTTAGGACTGGATGCAGGCTGCGTAGTTTCTAAGGCCGGCTTGTGGTTTCTCATGACGCACACCTACAATATTGCTCGCATGTATCGCTGACCATTCGGCTTGCAACACATTCATCACACAAGCCACTCAGTTTGCCTACCTCTAAGGTATTCGACGGCCACCCTTGATTCTCTTCTTTTTTTTAACGGAATGGATTAGAATGTTACAACAAGACGAGCATTTTTTGTACATTTGGACATTGTGGTTAATAATCCGTCTTGTAATTTCAGCAAATACTCAGGGTACACGTTGCAAAATGTGGTTCATGTGATGTTCCAAAAGGTTGTGTAAAATTCATAAGGAATAAACACCATCAAGTCCTGGAGAACGACGGGAGGGTAGTTGTATGTCACTGCAGTATATTTGCTACTTCATCATCACTACATGTTCGTTCAATCATCGCCGCGATAATGGGGTCAACATGGGTTACGCGCACTCACTTATCTTGGAAGGCAAGTAAATGGAGCTCTGTGTCTTTCTTCGCATAGAGTTGAGTTAAATGGCCCGTGACTACGCGAGACATGCTATGTTGGTCGGTATGTAAAACTCAATTTTCATTTTCCAAACTCCTGCAGTTTGTCTCTTTATCTTTCTTTCTTCTTTGAGAATTACAAACAGGCTGGAGGCTGAACTTTCCTTCTTCTGTAACCCTTTCGTCCCGCAGCTGGGAAGACAATTTTTATGATTGCGCTGTGTCGAGAGCCAGTAATTTTGTTTTATATTTCGTAATGGTGCTGCTACGTCGTCGCCTGTATTTGTTCGTGACTGCAACTCTCGAAGAATTCTTTCATGTCTTTTTTCCCTTGAGCAAACCAATATGCATGTATAACCCAAAAAAATACTACGTGCATTTAGTTTTGCACATGTTCTCACCACAAGGCTGGAGACAGATAGTTGGTTTTCTATTACACCACGGAGTCCAACTGTCATNGTTTTGCACATGTTCTCACCACAAGGCTGGAGACAGATAGTTGGTTTTCTATTACACCACGGAGTCCAACTGTCACGGAAATCTGTCTTAACTACAAAGTCGTTTAATACATGACTGTTCATGTGCGTGGCATGTCGCTTACACGAATTTCTCGTAAGTGAATATGACGATTAAATTATTACTTAAATGCATGGTTGTTGCGCCATAGCGATTAATTAAACCCTAAATCGGCTCATGACATAGAATCTGTTCAGTCGTGTTTTCCTGTGTGCTGTCATGTACTGTGCGTAAAATGTAGCGATGGTAAACTGACAACGGGGGCCGTATCAGATATTTCCCATTGACCAATCAGCTGGGATAGTGCAGAATTTGTAAAATAATGTGCTCTGAAGGCCATATTTCACGACAATTTTTATTTCCATATCTGAAAGATATTTATACAAGGACCACATAAATATATATATTTGTATGTACTCAAATAATTATAGTTTCCAAATACAGTACCAAAATGTCGAAAATTTAGGAATATGAAAGCCTAAGTTTCTAAGCTCTCAGTTCACTTTGCCAACTAAATCACATGTCATGTGATCTATATCAATGTCAAGGGCGTAGGGCCAAGGTCACTCTGAGTCAATATGTCGGTCTGGTGGCGTCCCAACATGGCGCCCGGTCGGTACATGGCGCCGGTCTCCCGTCCCCTCTGTGCCCCATTTAAAATACATATGCCCGAACATACATAATCATACTACTTCTGCCCCCTCAAACTATGTCAGTTGTTTGTATACCTATTTCTCATTAATCATGTTTGACTAGTATCGTGCGTGTCACACGCCGTGCGCTGTTGTAAGGACTGTTTACACATTCCACACAAAGAGCGACCCCAGACGTTCTCGTTCTGCATATGTCCATGCATCTTCGCAGAAAATTGTAATTGGTTTCCTGTAACCCATATATATAGTTATTCATTATTATTATTGATTTTTTATGGATAATTATTGCAGGAAGCGCAAATATTTATGGCATCCAGTGTAATACAATGAAAAACTGGGGTCACAAAAGTAAACATTTATCAAAATAATAACCGTAACTGAGTATCATAATAATACTACATTGAACATTATGTCTAAAACAGTATTATCGTCCGAAATGCAGCGTACAAATAGTTTCTTGGAAATAAGAGAATACAAATTTTACGCATCCCCTTATCTGCTGTGTATTTAGTGGAGTTGCGACGAGCCGATATTGTTGACTTTTTTTTTCCTTTTCCCCCACATTTAGAGTTGACAAATATCACTGGATGTCTGCAGTTATAGAAAACACAATAACTGAACTGTGTTGACCGCCTTCTGGGACAAGAGTCATAAACGATTCGACTATGAAAATAGCCGCAAATTATGGTATTTATTATGCGCATAACTGTGTAATTTCATTATGNGTATTATCGTCCGAAATGCAGCGTACGAATAGTTTCTTGGAAATAAGAGAATACAAATTTTACGCATCCCCTTATATGCTGTGTATTTAGTGGAGTTGCGACGAGCCGATATTGTTGACTTTTTTTTTCCTTTTCCCCCACATTTAGAGTTGNGCTGTGTATTTAGTGGAGTTGCGACGAGCCGATATTGTTGACTTTTTTTTTCCTTTTCCCCCACATTTAGAGTTGGCAAATATCACTGGATGTCTGCAGTTATAGAAAACACAATAACTGAACTGTGTTGACCGCCTTCTGGGACAAGAATCATAAACGATTCGACTATGAAAATAGCCGCAAATTATGGTATTTATTATGCGCATAACTGTGTAATTTCATTATGACATGTTACATTCACGTGTATTAAATAGTATATTGGGAAAAATTATAGAAATTTTATCTCTGAAAAAAAACCTCTTACGGACTATACCCTAAGTATTTTTTCATTATTTTATAACTCACTTTTGTGTACACTTTCTTTTCGTGACAATCACATTTATTGAAACTGCGTGCACGAATGTAAAGTAAGTTCTCGAGCTCGTTGACGCCTAAAACGAGGTCGTGGGTCAGTTAAATACTTTCTGAGTAATAAAAAGATAGTCAAAGTAAATTTAACAAAATATCCCGAAATATAAAATAAAAGTGTATTAATTATCCTACACTTTAAATTACATCAAACAATTTTATATGAAGAAAAATTTTAACACATGTTAATAATGCAGAGAACTATATCGGTATTTGACATTTTAAGGANACAATCACATTTATTGAAACTGCGTGCACGAATGTAAAGTAAGTTCTCGAGCTCGTTGACGCCTAAAACGAGGTCGTGGGTCAGTTAAATACTTTCTGAGTAATAAAAAGATAGTCAAAGTAAATTTAACAAAATATCCCGAAATATAAAATAAAAGTGTATTAATTATCCTACACTTTAAATTACATCAAGCAATTTTATATGAAGAAAAATTTTAACAGATGTTAATAATGCAGAGAACTATATCGGTATTTGACATTTTAAGGAAAACCCCTCCCCAAATTTACAAAGAGTTTTTTTCTTGAAATCCCCTGCATCGCTTGCTTTTTTTTTTTTTTTTTAATAATGTAAAGTTTCGTCCCAAACCGAAAACGCTACAATTATTTCTTAGTAAACTGCTGTAATAGCACTTTTCAGCAAACAGCCCGTAAGGATTGTAAGTATAATATGAATTGTAAAGGGAAATATAAAAGAATAGAGTTCAGAATTAGAAGGGTTTTCTGCTCTGCATTGTCATAAAACTGCTGCATTTTGATTATGGTTTGCCAGAAAAATTTTAAATGGTAAGATTGAATAGTGCCTAAGGGGCTATGAATTTACTTGGGAAATTAAAACCATGTCCGGAGTTTCTCCAAGTATACATATATACGTACTTGACCCCGCCTGTGACGTCACCACGTTTATACTAGCGAGGTCCGAATTACCAGTGTAATACACAGAAGCTCCCCTCTTGGCAAGTACAAGAAGTTGCTTACTTGTTGGCTTTGTTTGCGTACTTGTTGCGGATGCCATACTTGTTTCGTTTGAGTTGTGAACGTTTGTAAAGTTTACTTTGAACTCCAGTTTTTAAAAAGTTAACCAGTATATACTACATGATTATCAACTGTAAGAAAAAACGTTTTAGGTCATGATGCGTGCCTCATATTGTTAGTATTCTGAAGCGTCGCTGTCACACCTCCTGCGACACGTGCCACGAGACACGTGCCGCGAGGCCAGGCCGGCCCGGGGGCGGACAGTCAGTTGACATGCGCAGGGGGAAAATGCCGAGTTAAGCTAGCAATTCGCCGACGAGGGAGTTAAGACACGTGCAAAGGCGGGTGGCGGCTAGAATATCGCCGACGTACCCTGAATGAGATACGTAGGAAGGTGGGTGGCACCTATAGTGGAGATACGCGAGAAAAGNGTTATTATTTACCCCTATTCAACATCCAAGGCATCCATAGTCTGTGCCTGGTAAAGGTAACTCATACCCTACGAACCATCCTGTATACCACAGGTGATGAGTAGCGTCAGTCACCTATTTACATTATTTTTTCGTGGGTAGCTTTCTTACATCATTAAAGTTCGTAAAAGAGTTTCCAGTTATTTGATATTCTGATGGTATTTGTGAAATACTGTTTCAGAGTTCAAAACCTATTATGACAGTTACTTATTTCCTACATTACTACAGAACTAACATCCTCGTATCGCCATGCAGCACATTTGTCTGTCTTCGGTTAGTTTATGCTTTTGCAGACGACCGCCAAATTCGAGTCTGGAGATGTCCTGGCGAGCGCAGTGATCCACTCTTCATTGTAGAGCGGCACACTACCCCAATCAGAGGTCATGGTGTAGGGTGCCATTTCCTTCAATACCCGCACCCCACTGGTGGTGATTAAATGAACCCTAACAGCGCATCGATACATTCAGAAAATTCTGCGACCATGTGCGCTCCACTTCCTGGTGCAGCTAGACAACCCCACTTTCCAGCAGAATAATGCCCGCCCTCACACAGCACGGGTATCTCTGGCCTACCTTCATGATGTCAACAAGCTTTCTTGGCCAGCTGACATCTCACTAGAATGTGTGACGAGTCTAACATGAAGAGGCGTTGAGCTGCCTGAATAGTATGTGCAAGTACATATCAAGGCACATACTTAACAAGTACATACTGACAATTCTGATACGGTGATCATTCCCAATATATAATTTATATGGAAAAGTGTTGTATATTCTGCCTACTTCCTTGATGTAGAGAATATTATGGTCTTGGTTTTCAGATCTGTCACTACATGTCAGTACTGTAAGTGAGCATCTTAAAGAAATACATGAAATGATGTGGGCAAAATATACTTAAATATTTGCTGTAATGGCCTATCACTGGATGTACACGATCAATTATATGGTAACAGAGATACATGTTGAAATGAAATTCCTAAAAAATGATAGTGGATTCATATTGTAATACATTTTAAGCAGGTTGGATGCAACAGACTTGGAGTGAGGGGGGCGAAGGTCGAGCCAAGCCTGACCCGCAAGAGCAGTGTGGGATGAGCTGTTGGGTAGCGCGAAAAATGAAGGGTGAAGTGGGGCGGTCGATACTATTTGTGACTTCTCTACTACTCTTATGGTTTGGCAAAGTTTTTTACTTACCGAGTCTGAAGTGGCGTCTTATACACTGGTGGAAATTGTAAAATGAAAACCTCGATACAATGGTCCTACTTGAATGGAGATTTTATTGAAAAATTATACAGGTTGTACACTGTATATTATAAAGATCATAGGGTCGTACACATATGGACAGAGGCTACAGACTGTCTTGAAAAAAAATGTCAGTATCTTGTGTAGCAGCCTTTAGTAACGATGCTGTCCTGCAGCCGTGCGTAGAGACGATTATAAAGATTTCGGATGTCATCTTTGGGAATAGCGTTCCATGCTAATTCCACCTGTTGTTGCAATTGGTAGAGGTTTGTAGCCAATATTGCAGACTGCACCAAACGCTGTCCCATCATGTCCCACACATATTCAATAGGTAACAGGTCGAGTGATCGTGCTGGCCAGGGGAGCTGACGAACACCGTCGAGAGCGATAATCATGTTACGCAATCTGAACCAACCGAAACTATGTAATGGAACAAGATTCGCTGTTAAGAAGCTGATGAACAACGTGATTGAAGCAACTATTATTATAGGAAAGTTCTAAGGCGAGGATGTTCTGATTACAAGAATACCACTGATTCCAACCGATTTACCGTTTCAATTTAAGCGTGTCCAGTTTCCTGTTCGTCTTGCATTCGCAATAACGATTAATAAATCGCAATGCCAATCGTTGGAAGTGTGTGGAATAAACCTTGAATTGCCATGTTTTTCCCATGGGTAGTTGTATAGAGCGTGCTCGAGAGTAGGCAAACCATCGGTGCTGTTCGTTTTCTCTCCGAACGGAAAGACAAAAAATATCGTTCATCACCAAGCGTTGCGATGAACTCATTACTTAATTTTTGTAAATGTTTGTAATATTAAAATATGAGTGCTATGCAACCTGGTCTCAACATTAAATCCTAATTAAAATAATATATATCTATCTTCTATCTATATCTATTTTTGTATAAATTGACAGGGCAACGACTGTCGGGTCAGCTGGTATACTATATAGCTCATCACGACGATATTAAAACGATCGCGCGCAACACAACACGCACCGACGCCATATTGCGCACAACTAACACTTTTTTGTTCATTTGTCTGTTTAGTCAATATGATGGCCAAGATAACGTCCACAAAGAGTGGGCGGGGGAAACTAATTTAAAGGTTTGTCTCCAATGCACACCACACGAAATACACAAGTCTAAACACTTAGCATTGATATCAGCCTGCACTCTCGCAGAAATACTGTGAATCAAGTTGGGAAGGTTTCCTGGGGAACAGCGGAGCGCCGTGATGAGAAAAGATATCGATGTTGGTCGGGGTTCCAGAACATATCAGAGATGTTATATCGGATTCAAATCGGGACTCGGCGCAGGCCTGTCCATTAATCACTCCCTCACATACCCTACANTATATAGCTCATCACGACGATATTAAAACGATCGCGCGCAACACAACACGCACCGACGCCATATTGCGCACAACTAACACTTTTTTGTTCATTTGTCTGTTTAGTCAATATGACGGCCAAGATAACGTCCACAAAGAGTGGGCGGGGGAAACTAATTTAAAGGTTTGTCTCCAATGCACACCACACGAAATACACAAGTCTAAACACTTAGCATTGATGTCAGCCTGCACTCTCGCAGAAATACTTTGAATCAAGTGGGGAAGGTTTCCTGGGGAACAGCGGAGCGCCGTGATGAGAAAAGATATCGATGTTGGTCGGGGTTCCAGAACATCTCAGAGATGTTATATCGGATTCAAATCGGGACTCGGCGCAGGCCTGTCCATTAATCACTCCCTCACATACCCTACANGAAATACTGTTTCAGAGTTCAAAACCTATTATGACAGTTACTTATTTCCTACATTACTACAGAACTAACATCCTCGTATCGCCATGCAGCACATTTGTCTGTCTTCGGTTAGTTTATGCTTTTGCAGACGACCGCCAAATTCGAGTCTGGAGATGTCCTGGCGAGCGCAGTGATCCACTCTTCATTGTAGAGCGGCACACTACCCCAATCAGAGGTCATGGTGTAGGGTGCCATTTCCTTCAATACCCGCACCCCACTGGTGGTGATTAAATGAACCCTAACAGCGCATCGATACATTCAGAAAATTCTGCGACCATGTGCGCTCCACTTCCTGGTGCAGCTAGACAACCCCACTTTCCAGCAGGATAATGCCCGCCCTCACACAGCACGGGTATCTCTGGCCTACCTTCATGATGTCAACAAGCTTTCTTGGCCAGCTGACATCTCACTAAAATGTGTGACGAGTCTAACATGAAGAGGCGTTGAGCTGCCTGAATAGTATGTGCAAGTACATATCAAGGCACATACTTAACAAGTACATACTGACAATTCTGATACGGTGATCATTCCCAATATATAATTTATATNCTGTGCAAGTACATATCAAGGCACATACTTAACAAGTACATACTGACAATTCTGATACGGTGATCATTCCCAATATATAATTTATATGGAAAAGTGTTGTATATTCTGCCTACTTCCCTGATGTAGAGAATATTATGGTCTTGGTTTTCAGATCTGTCACTACATGTCAGTACTGTAAGTGAGCATCTTAAAGAAATACATGAAATGATGTGGGCAAAATATACTTAAATATTTGCTGTAATGGCCTATCACTGGATGTACACGATCAATTATATGGTAACAGAGATACATGTTGAAATGAAATTCATAAAAAATGATAGTGGATTCATATTGTAATACATTTTAAGCAGGTTGGATGCAACAGACTTGGAGTGAGGGGGGCGAAGGTCGAGCCAAGCCTGACCCGCAAGAGCAGTGTGGGATGAGCTGTTGGGTAGCGCGAAAAATGAAGGGTGAAGTGGGGCGGTCGATACTATTTGTGACTTCTCTACTACTCTTATGGTTTGGCAAAGTTTTTTACTTACCGAGTCTGAAGTGGCGTCTTATACACTGGTGGAAATTGTAAAATGAAAACCTCGATACAATGGTCCTACTTGAATGGAGATTTTATTGAAAAATTATACAGGTTGTACACTGTATATTATAAAGATCATAGGGTCGTACACATATGGACAGAGGCTACAGACTGTCTTGAAAAAAAATGTCAGTATCTTGTGTAGCAGCCTTTAGTAACGATGCTGTCCTGCAGCCGTGCGTAGAGACGATTATAAAGATGTCGGATGTCATCTTTGGGAATAGCGTTCCATGCTAATTCCACCTGTTGTTGCAATTGGTAGAGGTTTGTAGCCAATATTGCAGACTGCACCAAACGCTGTCCCATCATGTCCCACACATATTCAATAGGTAACAGGTCGAGTGATCGTGCTGGCCAGGGGAGCTGACGAACACCGTCGAGAGCGATAATCATGTTACGCAATCTGAACCAACCGAAACTATGTAATGGAACAAGATTCGCTGTTAAGAAGCTGATGAACAACGTGATTGAAGCAACTATTATTATAGGAAAGTTCTAAGGCGAGGATGTTCTGATTACAAGAATACCACTGATTCCAACCGATTTACCGTTTCAATTTAAGCGTGTCCAGTTTCCTGTTCGTCTTGCATTCGCAAT
>NQII01004867.1:125725-156797 GCA_002778355.1 Clitarchus hookeri
GGGGGGGGGGGTCAAGACCCCTCCAGGAGGAACATGACCACAATCTAACCCCACCACCCCCGAATTGAACAGTCGGCACTATACTGGCTGGTAGATGTCGTTCACCAGGCATTCGCCACACCCACGCCCTACCATCGGATCACCGCATTCTATACCGTGACTCATCACTCCACACAATGGTTATCCACTGTTCTATTGTCCAGTTTCAGTGCTCCTTACACCATGCGAAGCAGTGTTTGACATTTGCCTGTGTGGTGCGTGGCCTATAGGCAGCTGTTCGGAGATGGAAAGTAAGTTTCCGCTCCTCGCGCCGAACAGTCGTGGCGCTAGGAGTAGATCCTGACGCGTATTGGAATTCCTGTAAGATGGTGGCGATGGATGATGGATGATTATGCTGTACGACCCTCTTCTACACTAGACAGTCTCTGGCGGTCAACATGGTGGTCCACCTGCACGTTTTTGGGTTGTACAACATGTCCCTTCATATTTCCACTTCACCATAACATCGGAAACTGTGGACCTAGGGAGATTCAGGAGAGTGGAAATCTTGCACACAGAGTTCTTACACAAGTGGCATCCGATCACCTGACCATGTTAAAAGTCCGTGAGTACCTCAGACCGTCCCATTATGCTGTCCCGCGCCATCTACTGACTACTGCGATAACTGGCCATGTGTTCCACACAGTATATGGCAGTACTGTCTCGCCCTCTATGTTAAATACAGTTTCGCGGGGTGTCGGTATGCTTTCTATCTCGTAGTGTACATGGAGGGTTTAGTATACAACTAGACCAAGTTCATGAAGTTCATTTAAGGAAAAAATGTGAACTTTAAATTAATTATGCATAACATACCCCAGGGAATCATGTATAATTTCGTCTGTATGTTTAGTTATATTTAGAGCATAAATTTAAGTACCGTACTGATCATAGTTATTCATGTCTGAAATATTTCCATCGTGAATTTTACCAGTGATTTAAAAAAATGGACTTGGTCAGGTTGTGCTCTGAACCCTCCAATCATGTAGTTTTGGGCAGAGATAATTTCCAAAGATTAATTCCAAAAATGATCACTTTACCCTGAATAGCCTATAGTGTATCTGATCACATACAGTAGTGTATACGCTGTTCATGGTTAACAGAACATGTTCCAAATCAACCTTTGGAAAGCGTCACTGCCCCTACCTGTACAGTGCAGTTGGTTACGATGGAGGGTAAGTAGTTCTGTGTCTTAACGCCGAATTAAAAGTGTTAAGTAAACATTCGTAAATACTAAAATAATTGATTTACTTTGTTTCTTTTTTTATGCGTGTAAGTATAAGAAATATTTACTTTTCTAATATTTTAACAAAATAAAGTTATCTAACCTTTGGCAAAGTTTATTTCCCATGTGGTGTAAGAATACCCAATGTGCATGGAAGTAGTTATTTTGCAGGGCTTCCGAAATTGCTCAGTTTCCCGTGTAAAAGCCTAAAGTGTATTTGATGACACAGTTTTGTAAGAGTGGTGAACTGGTGAGTGTGATGTAATGTATGAGGCACGCAGGCGATTATACCGTGGGGATAGGGGAGGTTATGTCTAGGTTCAAACCCCCTCCATCCAAACATTAAGGACACGTTAAACAAGAAGTTACTGATATAACTAATGAGCCTACTTTTCTCGACATGGGTGCAATTAATTTTTAAATAATTTCTTTGAAGCTAAGTTGGTAGGAAGGGCATGACTTATCTTTGAAAGCAATAACTTTAAAAATTAAACAAGAAACTTATGCAACAAGGTGAGACAATTACAAATACACACATGCCTTACCCAAGACTTGAATCCAGAAAACCTCGTACTACTAGCTAGTGTGTAATCCACAGCATTGCGGAGGTCAGATTCGGAGCATCACCTTCGGATTTATCAGTCTAATGTTTCGAATGATAGGGTTTACTGAACCTAAAATATTTACAGGACATTTATTTTGAAAAAAAGCGACTGAGCCACATAAAACATTTAAGTTTACATGGCCTACGGTAGCGCTACTTGTGAAGAATTTCATGCAAATTGGTTGTTTGGTCCCTGTGACATGACATAGAAAACTTATTTTCTTATTTGAAGCTATCGTACAAAATTGTCAAAAAAAAAAAAAAAAAAAAAANCCCCAGGGAATCATGTATAATTTCGTCTGTATGTTTAGTTATATTTAGAGCATAAATTTAAGTACCGTACTGATCGTAGTTATTCATGTCTGAAATATTTCCATCGTGAATTTTACCAGTGATTTAAAAAAATGGACTTGGTCAGGTTGTGCTCTGAACCCTCCAATCATGTAGTTTTGGGCAGAGATAATTTCCAAAGATTAATTCCAAAAATGATCACTTTACCCTGAATAGCCTTTAGTGTATCTGATCACATACAGTAGTGTATACGCTGTTCATGGTTAACAGAGCATGTTCCAAATCAACCTTTGGCAAGCGTCACTGCCCCTACCTGTACAGTGCAGTTGGTTACGATGGAGGGTAAGTAGTTCTGTGTCTTAACGCCGAATTAAAAGTGTTAAGTAAACATTCGTAAATACTAAAATAATTGATTTACTTTGTTTCTTTTTTTATGCGTGTAAGTATAAGAAATATTTACTTTTCTAATATTTTAACAAAATAAAGTTATCNGGTATAAGAAATATTTACTTTTCTAATATTTTAACAAAATAAAATTATCTAACCTTTGGCAAAGTTTATTTCCCATATGGTGTTAGAATACCCAATGTGCATGGAAGTAGTTCTTTTGCAGGGCTTCCGAAATTGCTCAGTTTCCCGTGTAAAAGCCTAAAGTGTATTTGATGACACAGTTTTGTAAGAGTGGTGAACTGGTGAGTGTGATGTAATGTATGAGGCACGCAGGCGATTATACCGTGGGGATAGGGGAGGTTATATCTAGGTTCAAACCCCCTCCAACCAAACATTAAGGACACGTTAAACAAGAAGTTACTGATATAACTAATGAGCCTACTTTTCTCGACATAGGTGCAATTAATTTTTAAATAATTTCTTTGAAGCTAAGTTGGTAGGAAGGGCATGACTTATCTTTGAAAGCAATAACTTTAAAAATTAAACAAGAAACTTATGCAACAAGGTGAGACAATTACAAATACACACATGCCTTACCCAAGACTTGAATCCAGAAAACCTCGTACTACTAGCTAGTGTGTAATCCACAGCATTGCGGAGGTCAGATTCGGAGCATCACCTTCGGATATATCAGTCTAATGTTTCGAATGATAGGGTTTACTGAACCTAAAATATTTACAGGACATTTATTTTGAAAAAAAGCGACTGAGCCACATAAAACATTTAAGTTTACATGGCCTACGGTAGCGCTACTTGTGAAGAATTTCATGCAAATTGGTTGTTTGGTCCCTGTGATATGACATAGAAAACTTATTTTCTTATTTGAAGCTATCGTACAAAATTGTCAAAAAAAAAAAGAGGCTCTATGTACGATGCTTCTAACGTATACCGTTTACATACAAATTTTGGTTGAATTTAGTTTAATTGTTTAACACATATGTCAAAATTACCTAAATTGTTTATATAGCTGCCATTTTGAAAATAGTCGTCTGACCCATTTAAATCATGAAAGTTTACATGGCCTTCTGTAGCATTAATGGTGGGAATTGGTTGATTGGTCCTTGAGATATGGCATAAAACCTCCACAATTTTCACGTGGCCATCTTCATAAATGGAGGTCAAAAAAGGTAATGTATTAGCAATTTTGATTATTGTATACTGCCAATATACAAAGTTACGTTAAAATATATTACACTTTCGTAGATATCATCCACAAAACAAAACAAAATTTATAGCTGCCATTCTGAAAATGAGACGCCTCCTAAAAAAAATACATTTATTATTATGGCCTATTACACATNAAAATTTATAGCTGCCATTCTGAAAATGAGACGCCTCCTAAAAAAAATACATTTATTATTATGGCCTATTACACATAATATTCGCCAAATTTTGCAAGAATGGGTTGATTGTTTCCAGAGATGCAAGATAAAATCATTACTTTTTATTGGTAGGTCTATCTTACAATATGTCAGCGAAATGAGGCTCTGCATAGGCAAATTTCATGTTTGTAATAGTTACTGCCATCATACAAAGTTAAGTTGGAATTTGTTTCGTTAGTAAAATGTATTGTACTAAAATATTTATATAGCAACCATTTTAAAAATAAGTGCCTGACCTACATAAAACATAACAGTTTACACCACCTGCTGCAGTACTATTTGTTTGCCAAATTTGGAAGGAATATGTCAATTTTTTCCCTGAGGTATGACATAAAAACTTTATTTTATTCACATGGTGCTATCTTACAAAATGGTGGACAAAAGATGCTCCATGTTGATCCAGTTGATAGCTGTAATGCCTACTGCCAGCATACAAAGTTATGTTGGGATTGATTACACAGTTTCAATGATATAGCATTCTAAACTAAAATGGCTATACACTGGCCATTTTGAAAACAAGTGTCTTAAATGCTTAAAACATATCACTTAACATCATCTTCATCAATACTTGTTTACCAAATTTGGTAAGAATCAGTTAATTATTTACAGAGTTATGACGTAACATTATTTATTCGTTTAGTCCTATCTTCCAAAATGACCTACAAAAGTGGTTATTTATTGTTATATACGATTCTTGTAATATATACTTTCAGTATACAAAATTTGGTCGCAAATAGTTCAATGGTATGGCAGATATACTAAATAAACTTAAAACATTTGTATAACTACCATTTTGAAAATAAGAAACTAATTAAGTTCAGTCACTTACGTTTACATGGCCTACCATAGTTTTACTTACATGCCAAATTGGGTGACAATTGGTTCAATAGTTTTTGAGATATAATGTAAAAAATTATTTTTTCAATTGGTGCTATTTTCTAATATCGCGGACCAACATNTTCAATAGTTTTTGAGATATAATGTAAAAAATTATTTTTTCAATTGGTGCTATTTTCTAATATCGCGGACCAACATCTATCTCATAATTTAATGCATACACAATGTTCCGCTAGCATACAAAATTTGGTTTTAATCGGTTGGATGGTTCCCGAGATATGACATATCACCCAAAATTTTAAAATGCCACTATTTTGAAAGTAATTGTCCCACGGTCAAAAACTATAAAAGTCGGGTGTCCTTCCCAAGTATTGGTCAAATTCGGTTGTAGCGTTAAAAAAAAAAAAAAACATGCGCACACACCCACGCGCGCAATCTCGTAAGCCTTTCTTTCCTTCAGAAAGTAGCCTAAAAATACATAGTTGTCAGTGAAACGAGAAATTAGGTGCATAATACAAAATGCTGGTATCTATATCTACTTTTGTTATTCAGCTCAGAGAAATTTTATAGGCGCTGATTTAGCAATGGGGAAACAACCTCCCCCAACCCAAAGAAAAAATAATTTCTCCCTTGTCACTGGAAGGAGGGGGTGTTGCAGGGTGTTCCAGGGAATACCAAGTGTGCTGCTGCCTGCCATGTGGGTGGACGTGGAGTGGCGGCTGAGCGCTGAGAAGGCAGCCGAGCTGTTGGTGGGGCTGCCGCGGGCCATGAATCTGGGTTGCCTCGGCCTACTGGTGCTGGGAGTCATCGCCGGAGTCTGCTCACTGCTGCTGGCGCGCAGACCCCATGCAACAGGTGCCAGCATCTTGCCTTCCTGCCTTTCCCACATCTCATTCACAGAGCAGAGATGACAAAACAGCTTCAAGATTACGGGCCCGCCTACCTTGAGCTATCTTGTGTGTCTCGAGTCCGAGAGGTTAGCGAACGATAAGGGTTACACTGTTGCGCCCATCAAGTGTGGAAGTGGAGATATTTGGACAGCAGTAAACATCGCGGGCGATGGTGAGGTGAGGTGAGGTGAGGTGAGGTGAGTATGGAGCAGCGCTGGATAGCAAGGGCGGAGGGAACAGAAGATCCCCGAGAAAACCCGCCGACCGGCACCATCGTCCGTCACAATTACCAAGTGTGAAAANTGCTCACTGCTTCTGGCGCGCAGACCCCATGCAACAGGTGCCAGCATTTTGCCTTCCTGCCTTTCCCACATCTCATTCACAGAGCAGAGATGACAAAACAGCTTCAAGATTACGGGCCCGCCTACCTTGAGCAATCTTGTGTGTCTCGAGTCCGAGAGGTTAGCGAACGATAAGGGTTACACTGTTGCGCCCATCAAGTGTGGAAGTGGAGATATTTGGACAGCAGTAAACATCGCGGGCGATGGTGAGGTGAGTATGGAGCAGCGCTGGATAGCAAGGGCGGAGGGAACAGAAGATCCCCGAGAAAACCCGCCGACCGGCACCATCGTCCGTCACAATTACCAAGTGTGAAAATCCGGGAAACGACCCTGCCAGGAATCAAACCCGGCTCGCATTGGTAGGAAGCGAGTAACCTGACCACTACACCACCGTGGCCCCTCATCATGTGCGCTATCGCTGCTATGCGCAAGGCTCTGAAGTGGCATGTAGTGTTGTGTGTACCTATGGGACTAAGCGGTAACCCTATTTTTATTGGTTGCAGGTCTGAAGCAGAGTTCAATACAGGTCCGTATCGTAGTTTCACTTGGGTCTGGATAGTGTTATAAAAGATACAGCAGTCTGAAAAAAAAAAAGAACTGACTCATCCTCTTCCGAGAATTTTTTTTTTTAAGTTAACATAATGGCAACATAATGCACTGCAATCATGCTCCATGTAGGTGGCCACCTTTGAGTTTATTAAAAAAATTATAAAAGTTTTTATATGATTAGATATTTATTACATCTCTCAGGGTCCTATCCAGTAGAAGGTCTCTGTTTAGTTGAATAGAAGTAATGGCGATACAAGTGGCATACATTGAGAACAATTAAGAAGAAAAAGAGACTTAACCAAACTCGTCATGTGACCACTTGTCCAGGTCACAGGTAGCCCACCGACTGTGATGTTCCACCAGTTTGGACGCCTGTCCACACTTCTCGTCCCACCACTTGTCACCGATAGGTTGATGTGGTTCATGATTGGGGTTTGGATTCTAATTGCCGNCAGTTTGGACGCCTGTCCACACTTCTCGTCCCACCACTTGTCACCGATAGGTTGATGTGGTTCATGATTGGGGTTTGGATTCTAATTGCCGACAGTCTTTAATCACTTTTAAGTGAGCCAGAGCAATTTTTTTCCAATAGTTTGGTGGATTGTAAAGCTCGTTTAGTATTTTGCCATGTCTAGAAACGTGCTTGTGAAAAGTCTGTATTTTATATTTATGGTTTCTTCACACTTTTTGAATCAAACTTTTGAAAAATCACCTCGGTATGATGTGTTTGGTTCTTTCCTAAGTATTCCATGGAATGCAAGTGTTTTATACATATGTTAACATAAGAATACCTTACTTTTAGTTAAATTAAACTGTTATTAATTTTTTATATATAAATTATAACATTTCATTTATAATTAATATGAATAAAATTNTTAGTTAAATTAAACTGTTATTAATTTTTTATATATAAATTATAACATTTCATTTATAATTAATATGAATAAAATTAGAGTAATGCCAGGTAAGAAATAGTTTTTATGCAGAATATTATTACGCTGATCGCGCAGAATGTGGTGCATTGTCCTTCGGTGTAATTTTCTAGACTCGGTTAAGCTATGTTTGCATATGACTGAAGAATATCCTGAAAGTAGGACTTCAGCAGAACTTCAGAAAAGTTGGAAGTAACTGTGAATGGACAATAAATGGTCTGCTGTGCTCTTTTTGTGTGCACATGTATATCATGCCCTGCAAGAACAAGGAGAGCCGAGAGTAACAAGCCGTACACCAACGAGGCTGTTCGTCCCCAACACTGACTCCAGACTCTCCGGAATATGTGATCAAATGGCGAGGATGTTTACCTTGCTGGCTCTACCCACCAACAACGGCCAGAACCAAACTTTTGGGGAAGTGGTTCAGAACCCACTGTAATCAGGCGGCTCCATTGTCTTTTATCTTTGTGCATAACCATGCAACACTAGCCCTCAAACTGCCAGCAGAACTCTCAAAACTCAAACAGAGATATAAACATTTGATAACATTCTGTTTCATAAAAAAAATTATTTTATATAACCTGAATTTATTCTAGTTGCAATTAAACTTCATTAAAGGAATAATAATGAAATTCCAATGCACGTGATTATGTTGCAGTTTTAAAAGTATCCAATTCTTTGTAAACTAAAAATTAAATCATTTTATTTCATGTCTTTCAGGAATACAAAGGAGCTACAAATCACCTTTCACTACATTTTTAGTAGGTTCTAAGCTAAGCTTTCTTATATCAGACCAGTTATAATCAAATAAACACAAAGTGCTTCATACAACCCAAGAAAATTTGTGAAGAACAAAGCTGCTACCGGGATACGTAATAGAATTTTGCCAATTAAGATCCCAAGAATGATTTAGTTTACAATGGCTTGAAAAAGTTTAGAATTTATATTTTCCATAAAAAATAATAAAAGTTTAAACATTTGTTAGCTTCACAGGAATTCACTTAAACCCAGAGGCGTTACTTTGACGAAGTAGTTATGGTAGCCGAGGTCCCCTCCCCCCACCTTTGCCAACAACCCTAAAACAGATTTTAAAATAATGATTATATTTAATATAATATATTATATACAATATATATAATAAATATAATAGATAATAATAATAATAATAGTAATTATTACTCTACATAGGAAACATTTATGCATACTAGCTGTGCTCTTTCCACGGACATTTCCTCGGACTGAAGTTAATTTTTTGTATAACCGAGGCACTGAAGTATGACCACTAAATTCACCCTCGCTTCTAGTCCAACTACAAAATTTACAAAAAAAATTATAAACAATTTTGACCATAACAATATAATTTAAGTTAACATTTAAAGTGACTATTTAAACTGATAACATTTTTTTTATATGTAACTCATAAAATCAAATCATTGTGACTTACAACTTTAAATATTTTCACCACAATCCACATAATGTTGTAATGCTTCTATCTAGATTTAACAGGAATGACCTGTATGCAACAAAGTTAATGAATAAATTTCGCTAGCTCAATAATGTGACTGAAAGTCATCAAAATTCTAGCCTCTACTGATTAGCTGCCAAAGTAACTGGTTGAGGAAAGCAGGTAGGCTACATGCTACAAAAGCATTGGACAAGGTGTCCTGTTTTTGTTTGACCAATAAGTGACCCTTGACATAATGCCAGTGGTAATGAGCGTATGAGCATAATTATATTGCTACTGAAAATGAACTTTACTGTCACATACGCATAGCAAAAATCTGAGGAATGCAAATGGTATGAAACGGAACATTACAATATAATTCAAGCTTGGTATGTATAGCGTAATTGTTGAGATTGCCATCTGTAAAGAAGTATTCCTTGATAGCAGCAGAAAATCACATCACAGCTGTAAAGTAGAATACTATACATAATGTAGTAATGTAGATTGCTACACTTGTAAGACAAATCTTGAAGAGACTGCAACTAATAATATAATTTGACGGTGATTAACATTCGTGTTAAAATTACTCAAAATGCAACTAATTTTTATCACTCTTGAAGACTGTGGAACAATTACGTGTGAGAGGTAATTCAAGAAAGGGATTTAATTGATACGAGATTTGTACGCCATTTGTCTACAGCCATGGAAGTGGTGACTTGTAGATAGCAATGAAAGGCGAATGTTGAGAAATGGGGATATCCCAGTTAAACTTGCTGACCGTCGCCAATGTCTTCCCGCAATGCAAAAGTTGGATGTGACCCTGCCGGGAGGTGGATCCAGATTGGCTTGGTGGGAAGCCAGTTGCCTCAGCCACAGGACCATTATGAAACCATGTTGGCGGATGGGTGATTTAGAAGTATCAGAGTCACTGTTCATCGACAGTACTGAAGAAACAGAACACATTTAGGGTAACCTTCAACAGCATGTGGGATAGGATGCAAGCAAACAATCAAAGGTAGCGGGAGGGGGGTGTGTGTGCACGCGCACGAGTGTGTGTGTGTGTACTTGCAAACATGTTTGTATACATACATTGCAACAAATTATTAAATTATTTGCAAATTTACCACACAATTGTACATGTGTACTGCGAAAGCAGGAATGNTTAGTTAAATTAAACTGTTATTAATTTTTTATATATAAATTATAACATTTCATTTATAATTAATATGAATAAAATCAGAGTAATGCCAGGTAAGAAATAGTTTTTATGCAGAATATTATTACGCTGATCGCGCAGAATGTGGTGCATTGTCCTTCGGTGTAATTTTCTAGACTCTGTTAAGCTATGTTTGCATATGACTGAAGAATATCCTGAAAGTAGGACTTCAGCAGAACTTCAGAAAAGTTGGAAGTAACTGTGAATGGACAATAAATGGTCTGCTGTGCTCTTTTTGTGTGCACATGTATATCATGCCCTGCAAGAACAAGGAGAGCCGAGAGTAACAAGCCGTACACCAACGAGGCTGTTCGTCCCCAACACTGACTCCAGACTCTCCGGAATATGTGATCAAATGGCGAGGATGTTTACCTTGCTGGCTCTACCCACCAACAACGGCCAGAACCAAACTTTTGGGGAAGTGGTTCAGAACCCACTGTAATCAGGAGGCTCCATTGTCTTTTATCTTTGTGCATAACCATGCAACACTAGCCCTCAAACTGCCAGCAGAACTCTCAAAACTCAAACAGAGATATAAACATTTGATAACATTCTGTTTCATAAAAAAAATTATTTTATATAACCTGAATTTATTCTAGTTGCAATTAAACTTCATTAAAGGAATAATAATGAAATTCCAATGCACGTGATTATGTTGCAGTTTTAAAAGTATCCAATTCTTTGTAAACTAAAAATTAAATCATTTTATTTCATGTCTTTCAGGAATACAAAGGAGCTACAAATCACCTTTCACTACATTTTTAGTAGGTTCTAAGCTAAGCTTTCTTATATCAGACCAGTTATAATCAAATAAACACAAAGTGCTTCATACAACCCAAGAAAATTTGTGAAGAACAAAGCTGCTACCGGGATACGTAATAGAATTTTGCCAATTAAGATCCCAAGAATGATTTAGTTTACAATGGCTTGAAAAAGTTTAGAATTTATATTTTCCATAAAAAATAATAAAAGTTTAAACATTTGTTAGCTTCACAGGAATTCACTTAAACCCAGAGGCGTTACTTTGACGAAGTAGTTATGGTAGCCGAGGTCCCCTCCCCCCACCTTTGCCAACAACCCTAAAACAGATTTTAAAATAATGATTATATTTAATATAATATATGTAATATAATATATTATATACAATATATATAATAAATATAATAGATAATAATAATAGTAATTATTACTCTACATAGGAAACATTTATGCATACTAGCTGTGCTCTTTTCACGGACATTTCCTCGGACTGAAGTTAATTTTTTGTATAACCGAGGCACTGAAGTATGACCACTAAATTCACCCTCGCTTCTAGTCCAACTACAAAATTTACAAAAAAAATTATAAACAATTTTGACCATAACAATATAATTTAAGTTAACATTTAAAGTGACTATTTAAACTGATAACATTTTTTTGATATGCAACTCATAAAATAAAATCATTGTGACTTACAACTTTAAATATTTTCACCACAATCCACATAATGTTGTAATGCTTCTATCTAGATTTAACAGGAATGACCTGTATGCAACAAAGTTAATGAATAAATTTCGCTAGCTCAATAATGTGACTGAAAGTCGTCAAAATTCTAGCCTCTACTGATTAGCTGCCAAAGTAACTGGTTGAGGAAAGCAGGTAGGCTACATGCTACAAAAGCATTGGACAAGGTGTCCTGTTTTTGTTTGACCAATAAGTGACCCTTGACATAATGCCAGTGGTAATGAGCGTATGAGCATAATTATATTGCTACTGAAAATGAACTTTACTGTCACATACGCATAGCAAAAATCTGAGGAATGCAAATGGTATGAAACGGAACATTACAATATAATTCAAGCTTGGTATGTATAGCGTAATTGTTGCGATTGCCATCTGTAAAGAAGTATTCCTTGATAGCAGCAGAAAATCACATCACAGCTGTAAAGTAGAATACTATACATAATGTAGTAATGTAGATTGCTACACTTGTAAGACAAATCTTGAAGAGACTGCAACTAATAATATAATTTGACGGTGATTAACATTCGTGTTAACATCACTCAAAATGCAACTAACTTTTATCACACTTGAAGACTGTGGAACAATTACGTGTGAGAGGTAATTCAAGAAAGGGATTTATTTAATTGATACGAGATTTGTACGCCATTTGTCTACAGCCATGGAAGTGGTGACTTGTACATAGCAATGAAAGGCGAATGTTGAGAAATGGGAGTATCCCAGTTAAACTTGCTGACCGTCGCCAATGTCTTCCCGCATGCAAAAGTTGGATGTGACCCTGCCGGGAGGTGGATCCAGATTGGCTTGGTGGGAAGCCAGTTGGCTCAGTCACAGGACCATTATGAAACCATGTTGGCGGATGGGCGATTTAGAAGTATCAGAATCACTATTCATCGACCGTACTGAAGAAACAGAACACATTTAGGGTAACCTTCAACAGCATGTGGGATAGGATGCAAGCAAACAATCAAAGGTAGCGGGAAGGGGGGCGGGCGTTTGGGGTGTGTGTGTGTGTGTGCGCACACGCGCGCACTTGCAAACATATTTGTATATATACATTGCAACAAATTATTAAATTATTTGCAAATTTACCACACAATTGTACATGTGTACTGCGAAAGCAGGAATGGTCAAGTTCCCCCCCCCCCTTCTAGAGTAAATGGTACCTTTCCTACATTTCTTCAGGAAAGAGTCAATCAATTCCCCATTTCTGTAAAGTATAAATTTCATATTTACTGCCCGACATATGGTAAATGTTACATATTCCGTACAGTAAGACTCTGCTACGAAATTTCTGTAGGGACTGGAAAAATGTACGCTTGCTAACCAGGAAAACATAAAGATGGTCAAATTACTATAATTTTTTTAGATCAGTAGCAAAATTACGTAGGAAAACTTATTAAAAGGGAACTTCTCAAAAGGGTTTTACCTATAGGTTAAAATAATACATTGCAGATTAGGAAGATTACTGAATTTTTTTGCAGTGTCCACCTCCCACAACTCTTGTCCACAGAGTGCAGTCAAGTCTAGCACACAAATTTGCATCGTAAATTGTAGATATCTACCAAAATTTTATGCCCAAAGCAAGTAATAGGTCAGTAACATAACATTCTTTCAATCATAGGTTAAAGATGAGGTAGACCAATTATTCATCTTCTGCGCACATTCCCAAAATTGCCCTACCCCAAAAGAACAGAACTGTCAAAGTCACATGGTCAACAGTGATGGACGAGTTAGTTTAAATCTTAATTTTCAAAAGACAAGCACTTTTACATAAATAAAATACTAACACCAATTTGAGTTTGATCAAACTGTATTACAAATTGATTTGAGGAAGTACATCACCTCAAACATTTGTTTACTAAACAGTGTTCTAACCTCAAATCCAATCCATGTCATTTATGCTAATTGCATTGGCAGAAAAGCAGTTCAACATTCCGACACAGAGATTGGTTGTGCGCAGCCAGCAAGATCGGTCTACCTCATCTTTAGTCTATGGTTTCAATGACACACAGCCCAGTGGAGGTACTAGTAACCTGCAAGTGAACTCCTTGAAGGTATAACCTTAAACTGCACATTTATCATTAGTACAGAAATAGTGCACTTTTCATATCCGTTTTATTAATACTTCCACAACGCAAGTTTGCTTTCACTGCATCGCTGTGCACTCCGAGGTTGTGGTTTTGTGGAATCCTTTAA
Organism: Clitarchus hookeri; assembly: GCA_002778355.1. NCBI lineage: Eukaryota > Metazoa > Arthropoda > Insecta > Phasmatodea > Phasmatidae > Clitarchus > Clitarchus hookeri. Next base: position 139,622 of record NQII01004867.1, read on the forward strand.
CAAACAAAGTAATCATCTCTCTACGTCCATACNCATCGCTGTGCACTCCGAGGTTGTGGTTTTGTGGAATCCTTTAACAAACAAAGTAATCATCTCTCTACGTCCATACTCTTTGCAGAAAACTTGGATGAACTCAAATACGATTTGTCACAAAAATACCTTCTTTTTTTTCCAGACTCACCTGAGGATGTCAACTGCACAGATGAAAAGGAGAAAGAAAATTCTTCTGTGCATGTTCCCTTGGAAGATAACAAGAATTTATGAAAATTAAAACCAGCACAACAGAGAAATGTGTATGCAAGTCTTGGATTTCAACAAACTTCAAACTAGAAATTGAGTTCTCCGGATAATCTGTTTGGAGGAAGTGCATCCATGTTCTTGGATTCCACAGTTTGTAGACGTTTTCCTGGATCAACAGTCTAGTCAGCGTTTTCCCGCACTGATTGATTGAAAGTAAGCATGAGTTTTCAGAATCGGCAGTACCTTGGGTCAGTGTTATCATAGATGTTACTGGTTTGATATTTTAAGATTCTTTTAGCAGTTCAAGCTTCAGTACAATGTATAGGGTTGTCTGCTTGTAGTGTTACAAGTTAGTATGTTCAAAGAACACATCGTAACACTGCCCCGTCACAGTAGCAAATACGATCACCAGACAGGAATACAACAAACCGTTCTGTTGGTATTACTATCTGTAATATTAACAATATTTAGAAGGTGCAAGTATATTTAAACATATTTATGATAAATACGTGAAAAATTGTGGGTTTTGTGAAGCACGTAGCTGAATTTTTGGCAAGACAACAAAGACTGTTGAAGTTGCACATCATTCAGAATTGTAGAGAAAAGTGTAAAAATATAAAATNTTTTTGGCAAGACAACAAAGACTGTTGAAGTTGCACATCATTCAGAATTGTAGAGAAAAGTGTAAAAATATAACATCTTCAGAATTAAATGTGTTACCATGAAATTACTTTTAAGAATGGTATTGCGAGTGTGTGGCGGTGGCAAGCACACAAAAAAGTGAAGATTTCTCCTTGAAAATCATATTGTTAACAATGTAACTTAGATTTTGCAAGTAATGTCTCAGCATTATTTATCATAACTNTTCTCCTTGAAAATCATATTGTTAACAATGTAACTTAGATTTTGCAAGTAATGTCTCAGCATTATTTATCATAACTTCTTTAAAAACATTAACAGTATAATTTTTTTAACAAGCTTACAACATATATTTCAGGCAGATCAGCGATGAAAGTAAAAAATGTGTCTAACACAGCCATTCTTATATGAACACAAAGACCATAGAACAATAGCTCTTTTGTATAAAGGCTTGCACAAAACACTGTTGGCCATTAAAAGTGCAATAAGAAGGATGCGAGACATTACAGTCAGATTTATCAGACAGAATACCCATCATACACTGGTGACACGATTACTCTTGCAGCTCAGTACGACGTACAGGAGCATAGGGAAGTCGGCACAGTACGTCCCACCACGGCCAGCATTTACCACTGCTACACAATGCAGTGTTTACAGGAAGAGACTTTGGGTGTCTGTCTGGAGTATCTCTGCCCACTCTGCTTTGATGCACGTCCAAAATTCATCTGTCTTGTGGCAGGCCAGCCGTCGTCCAACCACGGACCACACATTCTTGATGGGCGAGAGATCCAGTGAACATGCAGGTCGAGGGGGCAGTGCGACACGGTGGTCATCCGCAAAACGATGTGTGCCACGTGTGGTCGTGCAGTCATGTCGCTGCAGGACCCTAGGCTGGCCCTGTAGACAGGAGAAAACAGGCTCCAACACCTCCGCACGTAATGGTTCCTGATCTGTGTACCGGCAATGCGGACTAGGAGCAAGCGAGAATGGAGCCAGATGGCACCAGATGCCACCACGCACACATACGACCATTGTGATGCTGCAAGCAGAAGCAGATACAAACTGATGAGTCGCATGCCTAAATCCTGAGAGGGAGTTCGATGTAGCTGCACGATCCATGATCACCACACGCACCGGAAGCCTCTCGCCGGACTCACCGGTGCGATGGGATTGTTAACTTCCTGCACGTGCTCAGCCCAGCCCTCAACCCATCGATACCATAACCACTACACTGTGGTTGCATTTCTTCCAATGCTAGAACCAATTTCGTGGTAGGATAATACAATCACGTTAGGCCACGATTCTTCGGTGGTCAAAGACGGGAAACTCTTCATACGGTTGCAATGTCTTTTGACACTGCATGCTCGCACCACTCGTGCACACAAACGGCTGGGAGAGACAATGCCACTACCTCTCAATGGCTCCCCGATCTCCACTTTTATTTCACTTCCCCAGTGTCGCCATTGGTGCACGTGCTAATCAAATCCTTGTTGTTCCCTCTTCTAACATTCCTCCAATGTGGGGTGCACCTGTCTTGCTGTTTTAATGGCCAGCAGTGTAACTGATTGTATAACAGCTTACAATAGCACTTTGTTAAATGCACATTTCATGCAGATTTTGGAAAATTCAACTCAAAAATTAACTTTGACAATTCCTCAAACTGTGTTCACAGACCTTTAACAGGTTTTGGTGTGATTTTTGGATGCTCTATACCTTGTGATTATAGAAGTTTCAAGNCTGTGTTCACAGACCTTTAACAGGTTTTGGTGTGATTTTTGGATGCTCTATACCTTGTGATTATAGAAGTTTCAAGGAATCTGCTTACAATCACCAATGACTAATTTACTAACATTCTGATATAGTGTGACATTGCCACCAACATCTGCAACACCAAACATATATTTACGTACAAAGTTATATTTGTAAATTTTTAGTTTTTGTACTTCAAATGTGCAAGTTGTTGACCTGAAACATTTGTGTGCTTTTATAAAGTATTATAAATGTATTAATTTAATTTTGTGCTTTATTTCCATTGTGTTTGTTATGTATGTACATTCCCAAATACACCTACTTGCAACACAAGAAAACTGTTGGACCAAAAAAAATNCATTGTGTTTGTTATGTATGTACATTCCCAAATACACCTACTTGCAACACAAGAAAACTGTTGGACCAAAAAAAATTTTCAGGCCAAAAATTTTGGTTTCTTAGGCCGCACTTTTGTTCTCCAAAATATATTTTGGAAAAAATGTGCAGCTTAGAATTGAGTAAATACGGTAAGTATGAACTAGTATCTCACTCCTAGCAGTGGCGAGTAAACTGTGTTCAACAAACACTTATTCTGTAAACTTCATACGGCTATTACCGGTGGTATTACACACAACTTATACAGATAGCGTGATGACAAAGCGTGGAAGATTCCACGACAACCAACCTGCAACACTACAAATTGCAAGTTCAGACAGCATTGACAAATACTGGAACAAAGTTTCCCTGTACAAAGAACATGGGAAGACTCACTTTCACACAATGTGCAAGTTGGCGAAGGCCATGCTCATACTTCCATAAAGGTGGACAAGATTACATGGCAAATGGCAATAAAAACAAATGAACACCAACATACATATTAATACAGTGGAACCTTACTAAAACGACCCCTCATGGTTTACAGAAATAATGTCGTTAAGACAGGTCAGTCGCTATAGACGTTTTGGGAAATTTTGGACTGATTTTGACGAACCCTCTAGCCCCTACAAGTCAGAATTTGCCCTTTTTTGCTGAAGTCCGTATTCAATTGTGTCTAATGCAAAAGTTACACTTTTTTAAAATTAAATATAAATGTACTTTGATAGGCATTTTCTGAAGAAGAAAAAATATATATATATATACACACACACGTGCACATGCACACACGCCCCACAGCGCTTTTTTTTATCACGGTGGCATTGTATCCTCAGAGATACACTAGCTTAAACACTTAGCTTGTTGGATAATTGGCAATGTATCTCAACAAATAAAACTTATATTTTACTGTATATATTTTTATACTGCTCATTGAAAACATATAAACCCAAAATTAGGGTAAAAAAAAAATTTTATCTGAATTTTCTTTGAAAATTTAAGTGTTAAAAGCAATTAGTATTACGAAAACTCCAGACGAGTATCCTTCATGACTTTGCAAAAAGTCTGATTATCTCAAAGCCTGCAAGCACTTAACACTCCGCTAGGTAGCCCCTTTAATGCACATTTCCATTGGGAAGCAACAGCAGCAGAGAGAATTTCACCTGGCTGAAGCTATACATAAGAAAGCAAAGAATTTGAGAAAATGAGTATCTGTATTGCTCTTACGTGAAACTCCTTTTTGATAATTTCAAAAAATTATGTAGGAAGTGTTACCGTATTTTATTGCAATTATTTTCAAAGTGTGTTAAAAAAATATATTGATTATAGGTCGCACTTATTGTTGGGTTGTGCATCCTGTAAAACATGGCCTGTGCCACGGATGGCTGATGCACGCGACCTTGGCAAAGGTCGTGTGGCAGCAGTGACCATGCAAGCATGTGGTGTTGCAAAGCATAGCTACAGCCTACAGCGCAGTCACAGTGCGCCACAAGTTTGTTTGACGTAATTAGTTTTAATATAGATATAGCACTCGAGACGCAGTTTTGACTGCTGGAGTTTATATATTTATTGGGAAAAAGAAATAACTTATAATCTTGTAATTTAAATTAAAGTGATATTTTAAAGAGAAAAATTTTACTAAACATTCTTCTTATATATTTTATTTAAGTATTTCTAACTACGTATTTTAAAAGCAAAAACCTAAAAATTATTTTTGCAGTTTATCTTTAAAGTTTTAAATAAACGTGCAAAATATAGAAATGCATTTGAATATTTCGGTTACGTAATTCCTTTTGCAATCCTTAACAGAAAAATAAAATTTTAAAATAATCAAATGAAATAAAAGGAATCCATTCTGGCCATACGATAACTGACAAATGATTATTCTTGAAAGCTTTCTATGGATTGTACAGAGATAGCAGCACATTAGCGTTGGTTCTTGGGTACCAAATGTTAGCCTTGATTTACAGGTCTTTCTCTTATATAGTCTTTGCGCTACACGTAGTGTTGTTTTGATGCTGTGGCAGTGAAGAAATTTGAATTTTGTGATGGAAAAGCGAAGTACCTCCTCCGCAGGTTTCAAAATGAAAGTGATTTTGATCGCTGAAGAGTTTGAAAATCGAGCCGCGGGCCGTTAATTCGGAGTAAATGGAAAGTTAGTGTGGGGTTGGAGGAAGCAGTTCATTTTTCTCACTTATAAATCGCACCCCCAGTTTTCAATAAATTTTTTTAAATAAAGTGTGGGGCTTATATGCAATAAAATATGGTATTTCCTATGTATGATAGTTATGTGTGTACTTGTGAGTTGCACTTCAAAATAAAAAAAATATTGTTAAAAAGGAAACTTTATACTTTCATGTGCAATTTATCAATAATAATTTACAGGATTTTTATAAATAAGAATTTAATTTCAGCCTTAGGGGTGATGGCAGCCCTGCCTTAAATGTAGGTAATAAAAGTGACACCACAAAATGATTGTTAACTAAAACAATGTTAGTATGTTTAATATATTTTTATTGTAATATTTTGCTCAATCTCCAGAACAAAGCATTTGAAGCAGTTGTGCATGAATACTTCAATATTATTTTCTTACAAAACAACATATTTGTATTGAATGTTCTCTACTCACAATTTTACATTTATTGTGAAAAAAAAAATGTTTAGGTGCACTCATTCCATGACCAACCAGCACAGGGTCACTTACAAATTGTGCAGAAAATCAATACCAAAAATAATAATCAAAATTAAAATTCTTGAGGACACGGGATTTTGGATTTTACTGAAGGTTGCATGGTCTGCTGTACTGAGCAAAATGAAACAGCAATACCTTCCTTCGAATAAACAGAAATTTTCATAGCTCTTAAAATCTTAGACACAAAGTTAGCAATTTTTTTCAGGAAAGGGATGGTGGGTTTTTCGAGCCCACACTTGACACAACAGGCAGTTAAATTTTTGTACTGATAACTACATTATCCACACAGCAACCAGACAATTGCTGCAACCATTCTCTGCAATCAAACCTTTCTGCAGTTTTCAGTTCAGCAACAAATCCGTGATGATGACTATGATTACTCTACTTTGATAGCTCTTCTCGAAAAGTAATTATCATAAACTTGCTGTTATCACACAAGTGGCAGTGATTCACAAAACCAACACTTACTAAAACAAATCATACAAGTATTTTCAAGTACAATACACTTACTGTATTGATACATCATGTAGGTGATCACGTAATGATTTTTTTTTATAATCAGCAAAAAGCAAATATGTTAAAGACAAACTAATTACATCCCCAGAACCACAATTTTTGGAATTATAAAAAAATGGTGAGTTCCTATCCAAAGTCTACTACCAAACTTTCGNTTTGGAATTATAAAAAAATGGTGAGTTCCTATCCAAAGTCTACTACCAAACTTTCGTAAATGTGCAAAAAAATTAATTCTAAAAACTGAGCTGTTTCACTTCAGGGATGGAAGGAAACTCTGCTACTGAAGTTGCCTGTGTTTAAACACAGGCACTAATACCAAAAATGTTAATGTGCCCTTCTGTGTAACCCCATAACCAAGGTTACATTGTTTTCTTCCAAGGAGAAGTTAAAAATATTGACAAACACTGAAATTTACACTTACGCCTAGACATTGGTGACTATAATCACTTAAACTGTGATAATTAACTGTGCATTGTTTAATGACTCCATACATTCAGACCTTCACTAAAACTTTTTCTGGTGAGTACAGTTTTGTACACTACAAAACTGTGAATTCTCAATACTACGAATAACCACAACTATCATTTTAAACTAGCAGCGAAATGTTTAAAGATGCTCCACAAATAAATTTATCTACGTATCATTTTTTTTTTTAAACAGAACGCTAGTATGTGGTAAAACCAATGCACAGTTAACGTTTTGGTTACCACACAAGTCTTACTTGTACACAGTTGTTACATTAGCTTATGCTACTGTTACATGAATGTAAAACTAATCTTTAAACAACACTACCAATCTGTAAAAATTTAAAACTTGCCGAAAGAAAAAAATTCTTGTTGCAAGTTATGTTATTCTGTTTTACCCTTTTTACTCAATATTACAGTTATAAAACAATGCGAAATATCACTGCAGTTTTGTTTAATTCAAACATCAAACCGATGGTAAACACAAATACCATGTCATTTTATGGTATTCTCCGTATTAAAAACCACAGTGACCAACAGAAATTTCTTAGGGGTAATTGAAAAAAAAAATTAATGTTATTCTACATTATTCTTTTTTTTCCCATGCTTATTTCACCACATGTAGCGCACAACATTGGTGATCACACAATAATCCTCCATTTAGATGTTATATCTACCTTATACCTATGCCAATACAGGATTTACAACACATCCGCACTTCAGACTACCTACAGCACTGATTCTACCAGCAAAGCTAAAATTAGAATTCAAAAATCTGTTAATGGAAATGGATGGAACTTATGAAAAATCATTTGATGCCCATTAAGCACAAGCACAGAACACAAGTGCATGTATGCACAACACACATGCATACACACACACAAATTAACAGAACTTCCAGTTTTAAAACATTTTTTAAAACTATTGGTACTTCTGAAGATCTTTATCATCAATTACTTACCACACATGTTACACACACAATATCAACACAGAAATTTAAACATATAAATGCAGATAGACACCGTAAACACATTTCAGCGGCATCAGCACACACTTAACAAAATAACTTAAAATAACATTCAAACCATGGCATCCGAGGCAAACTTGCTTTCAAAACTCAAACCAGTGGGTAACAACAACACACTTGCCAACCATATACACCAAACATGTCAACAAACCAAAGTAAGTGAATTATGTGCAACCATAGTAGCAATTATTTTTGATTACAGTTACACGAATCTTATTGTTCTATGGTTAATGTTACAATTACAATAACTAGTTTTCATTCAGTAATGTTAAACACCTCACTACAATAATTTTACATTTCCATTGTATACACAGAGAAGCTGCATTATTTTATAAGGTGCACTTGAAAAAATTTGTACAGCACAGCATTTTAATTAATTTAACTTGTGCTGCATGTACTTCAATCTATAACACACACAAACACCAAGTTCAAGGAGTTAACCACATCAAAAATTTTGATCATGTAATTTACAATGTCTGTCCAGAACATTTTTCTCCACAATTAAACAGGGCGGAAAATGCTAAAATTGCTGAATGAGAACTCTTAAGCTTAAACATGAACACCACACCATATAGTAAGTGTTCTGCCTGTCTATACACACGACACTTGGAAAAGTCTCGTCTTTATATTGAAAACTGTAAAACACACACTGTCTGTATTTTACAGGGAGCACCATGAGTAGACAGTACACATTCATGGCTTGTCTGAGATGTTGAGCCGCGGGGGCAAACTTGAACTTCACATTATGCGGCACTTCTCCGTGCTTGTTGGGTCCCCCTGGGAAGGAAAAAAAAAAATTTACAAATCTGCATAAATGACATCATTTGGTTCATGTTAACAGGGTACATTTTTAAAACTTTAAGCTTCACGATTAAAACATTACTTTCATAATGCCAAATTTTTTTATACAAAGTTTTTAACCCAACCACATAGCACTACATATTTTGCACACCACAATTTGTTGCCTACGTGTTGTACAATAGTTTCGGTGAGACAATGAATACAATTACAAAGAACCAAGAAAATTTTACATTATGCACAGAAAAACCTCAAATATATGCACTATACATACTAGAGCAGCATATTCTTCAGATGCACATCAATAAATATCCCATGCGAGTGTTTTACACCTATTCGTCTTTAATGCTCCTGCCTACCTGGTGCTTGGAATGCGTTGCAGTGTCTACGAAAAGAACACACACATCAGACAAGGGCTGTCGAGTGCTTTCAAGACGTCGTGTACATTAAAAACACAATTTCAGAGTACAATAAGTGGGCACAGGCAAGGTTCTTGAAAAATGTGCACTATACGAAATGTGCTCTGTACAACTAACTTTTCCATAAGAAGCTAGCTATGTTAGAAGTTGTTTCCCGAATTCTCCAAAATACTTACAATATGTACAATTACCCACTAACTACTACAGAAAATGTATTTTGTTCCAGATCNATGTTGAGCCGCGGGGGCAAACTTGAACTTCACATTATGCGGCACTTCTCCGTGCTTGTTGGGTCCCCCTGGGAAAAAAAATAAATTTACAAATCTGCATAAATGACATCATTTAGTTCATCTTAACAGGGTACATTTATAAAACTTTAAGCTTCATGATTAAAACATTACTTTCATAATGCCAAATTTTTTTATACAAAGTTTTTAACCCAACCACATAGCACTACGTATTTTGCACACCACAATTTGTTGCCTAAGTGTTGTACAATAGTTTCTGTGAGACAATGAATACAATTACAAAGAACCAAGAAAATTTTACATTATGCACAGAAAAACTTNCAAAGAACCAAGAAAATTTTACATTATGCACAGAAAAACCTCAAATATATGCACTATACATACTAGAGCAGCATATTCTTCAGATGCACATCAATAAATATCCCATGCGAGTGTTTTACACCTATTCGTCTTTAATGCTCCTGCCTACCTGGTGCTTGGAATGCGTTGCAGTGTCTACGAAAAGAACACACACATCAGACAAGGGCTGTCGAGTGCTTTCAAGACGTCGTGTACATTAAAAACACAATTTCAGAGTACAATAAGTGGGCACAGGCAAGGTTCTTGAAAAATGTGCACTATACGAAATGTGCTCTGTACAACTCTAACTTTTCCATAAGAAGCTAGCTATGTTAGAAGTTGTTCCCCGAATTCTCCAAAATACTTACAATATGTACAATTACCCACTAACTACTACAGAAAATGTATTTTGTTCCAGATCNCCCGAATTCTCCAAAATACTTACAATATGTACAATTACCCACTAACTACTACAGAAAATGTATTTTGTTCCAGATCACATCAAGACATACAGATTTTTTTTTTTAAAGGGTTTTCAAGTCAGTCAATTCCATCAGCATTCTGTCAAATGTTTATGACAAAAAGTCTTAATATAATTTTATAGCACTATTAACTTCTCTACACATTATTCCACTGTCTGGCAAAACTCAAAACTCACCAAGTCCAGTCAGTTTTCACTGTGGAGTCACAGTGGAGTCCCTTTGGGCAGGAACACACAGACAGGCAAAAATCAATTCTGAAAGAACACAGATATTACGTCTTCACGACTACATGACCTGTCAAGTCAATATAACTCAACAATACGTTGCTAAAAAGCATTTCTGGTCAGTGTACACTAGCTTGTAAATAACTATTAGGTGTTCACAATGCGTCCCCTCCCCCTCAATGTACTGCTCACACTGAGCACACAATTTCGTTGTCCTTGCCCTACTTAACCGAACACACAAAATTCATTGTTAATTGATAAGATTAGCATTAAATTATAAGAATGCAGAAGAATTAATGCAAAAGACTGTTAAGAATTAGAAGGCCAAGAGACGTCCAAGCATTAGTAATAAATTATACTAATACTTCCAACACGAAAAATTATTCAAGTTAACAGATTTTGACAGAATGCTAATACAGTATTACCATACACTAATATTTCCACACACAACCTAAGCAAAATTTTTACCTGAAAAAAAAATTATATATGTTAGAAACTGACAAAACAAACCACTTTAAAATTGTTGATTCAAATCTGACTTAGCCTCAAGAAGCAAACAGACCACAAATTACCAGTACAATTTGTTAGAATGTGAACTTTCTTGCGAGTATTTGCACTTTTTGCCTCCTCAGAGTACTTTATTTTAGGCCATTTTTTTTAAGTTTTTTTTTTTCNTTCTTGCGAGTATTTGCACTTTTTGCCTCCTCAGAGTACTTTATTTTAGGCCATTTTTTTTAAGTTTTTTTTTTTCTGTGCATCATCTTACAATTTTTTCATCCAACTTCGAGGAACATCAACGAATAATTTTACACACTGTTCAAATGTTAACAAACATTTTGTGGTAATTTTGANTTCTTGCGAGTATTTGCACTTTTTGCCTCCTCAGAGTACTTTATTTTAGGCCATTTTTTTTAAGTTTTTTTTTTTTCTGTGCATCATCTTACAATTTTTTTATCCAACTTCGAGGAACATCAACGAATAATTTTACACACTGTTCAAATGTTAACAAACATTTTGTGGTAATTTTGAAAATAAAGATTGTTGTAGCTACGCAGTTTATATGTATCAAAGTCTCGGATCACATTTCAAAACTGTAAAAGTTAAATAAAGTAACTAGTACCTACCTGAATGTGATGAAGTTCTTCCCGAAGGTATCTGCTGCGGACAGCAGTAACTGGTACTGGCGTATTCTCGTGAACATGAGAAGATGTAACAAACTTCTGCCTACGAAGACGCTCGTGCAATGCCATTTCCTGGAAAATTAATTGCCACACTATTTACACCAGTTCAACTATTAAAAACCCCCAATTTTTCATCTTGAACAATTCTGAAATATAAAATCCCAAGGACACCTGCAGATAAAACCTCCTAAACAATTTACATCTTTTCAAAAAATCTGTGAATACGCCACGCATCTGTGCATACACAACGCATCTGTGCATACACAACGCATCTGCACATACACTGTGAGTCTGTGCAAATGCCATACATCTGCGCATATGCCGTGCATCTGCACATACATTGCACATATGTTGCGTGTGCATCTGCACATGTGTTGTGCACACATCTGCATGTATGTTGCACGCATGTCTGCACATATTGACACCGAAAATGATTTTTGTTTCACCTCGGTACCTGAAGTAATTTTTATTTCAAAGTCATTACAGGACTAGAGATGTTGCTTTAATTTACTGCATAATTAACAGTGTGTCTACAAAACAAGCTGTACAAAAATTTCTTGACTTTTCCCTGTTTTCCAAACAAACTTTGCGGATTTCCCAGACTTTTCTTTTAGATCTCCGACTATATTGGTTTTATATTTTATANAGACTATATCGGTTTTATATTTTATATCATGTGCATATACATGCTTGGTTATGCCCGCTTGGTTATGCATGCCTGCAAGAGCTGGTTTTATAATTGTCAAAACTTGCAAAAAAAAATGTATACTTTTCAGAAAACAACAACATTGTAGATGTTCAATAAAACAATTCTTTCTGTTAGCTGCTCCAAATGTACTAATAAGAGTACAATTCCCTTACAACGTACTTCACATTAACAAATTTTTTACTTTAACAAAGTTTTCAATTTCTACCCAAATACCCTAGGTCAACTATGTAAAAATATTTCACTTTAACATAGAAAATTTAGGTTAACCTTCAGTACAACTAAGATTATTTTACCGGTACATTAAGTTTTCCAAAATGAGATTAATTAAATATCCATACGCACAATTTACATAAAATATTGATTGTTTAACCATTTCCATCCTGAATCTGCTTTTGTTTACAAATGTGACAAAATATCATGCCTATCACCGAGTGGCATTCATTATATTGTTTACGTAAATACTGCACACGATTCTTGCTGCCAATTCATAACGCAGTCTATTCTCGTGTTGGCCTAGCTTAACGGTATTAACACGCAGCGCAGCACCATCTTCAATACTTTTGTACATAAAAACATAAATGTATAAATCGGAAGCCATATAAATGTGTTTTGGTATCGCATCTCATAACATACAGTAAACTACCTTACGAGAATGATTTTGTAAAATTGCTACCCTCCTAAAAACCCACACTGACAAATTTTAACCCTTAAAAAATTTACAAATTGCACGTCCAAGTTTTTTTTCTCTGTGAAGACTGTGTTTAAACCTATCCAGCGTAAAACCAAAATGATTTTTGTATAAAATATACATTTAATTCAACAGGTAGGCGTTTTACAAATAAAATGATAACCCAGAAGCATAACTTTATACTCCCTTGTCACCAAAAATGTTTATTTATATTGGGTAGAGGCCCATTTTTCTGAGTATGATCATTTTCAAGTGCTTCTTGCAGGGAAAAATGAACAGGATTTGTTACGGAAATAATTAATTTCAAAAGAAACGTAATTTGAATAAACTACCTTTACGTGTTACTTGTTAAGGGTACGTGGTGTGAATTTTTAAAAGGAAACTTAACCATTAGGTAAGCGGTGTGTATTTGTAAACGTTGCATTACTTTATGTTTGCAGAAACAATCTTCATTCCACTAAAAGTTAACATAAATTTTAAATATTTAAGTGAATAAATATATTAGGGCTGAGCCGATACCGGTNTAGTGAATAAATATTTTAGGGCTGAGCCGATACCGGTACCGATATATCGAAACCGGCCAATATCGTAATTATCGGAATTGTGCGGAATTCATGTTTAAATTGCCGATATTATAACCGATATTTTTCCCTAAGAATCTCTAAGATGATGATGTTTTCAACTTGCCATAATTGGAGTGCTTTGCTCACTACAGTGAAATCTTGTTGTGTTCCCGTTTATGTCGTTTTCCCGTATCAGTCGATTTTTTTGGATGGTCCCAACAAATTTCCTATATAAATAATGTTAAAAAAAACCTGCATGCTATGCCCTTAAATCATTAATTTACCCGCATCCATCGATCAGATATTCTGTCTGAAAACAAAAATATATTCGGAACTATTGTTTATCTGTGAAAAAACTATCTTAAAACCGGTACTACCAAAATTCAGTAGCGCCAAGAGCAGGTAAACAGACACTCCCTAACCTCAAATGCTAGTATACACGAGTTGTCATGAAACGTTGCAATTGTTAACCACCACGTAATTTATTTTTGATAATTCAATCACTATTTGTTTTTAAATAACTCACGTCGAAAAACAGGCAAAACATAATAATTGCAGGCATTTCTTTGTTTCAAGTCAGCATACAAATATTCGCGCAGATAAAACACGTATTTTTAATGGACATGGTACGGACCAGAACTAGACATTCGTAATGGACGGAACGGATTTGAACTTTACTCTCGTTCCACAATAGAAACGTAATAATTTTTAGATCAGTACGGTAAATAGCCATGTAAATTACCAGCATTAAAGAGGAACAATATGTTTTCACTGATTAATTCTGTTAAGATAAAATTACCCTAATAACTTTTTTAAAGAGTAATGCAGTGATATCAACTGTCACTCAAGATGGCAAATGTTGTTTAATTTAGCGCAATTTAAAAACATTTTGCGGGCAACGGAATTTTTAGCAAAGTTAAATATAATTTCAAAAAATAGGATTTTTACATGTCTAACTTAACAATATTTAGCACGTTTCTGTTTTAAATCATTGTTTTTAATAAAGTTAGTTTGATTTTTGCCACTTTTTTTTACATTTGGCAGAAATTTAGGGAATTTTATGTAAACATTCGGCGGATTTTCGAAATTAAGTGCATTTCAATATTTTATAATACAATACTTATATTGAATGATTGAGATATGTTTTTTCATCCAGTATTTAAGATATGCCCACTGTTCATTACAGGCAATCAACTCAGTATACCCAAGGATGAAAATAATTTTTTTTCAGGTTAGGTTTTACTTTTTGAAGAGAGAGGTCCACATGTTGAGTTTTTTTCAGTAGGTTCCATGAAAAACGAATAATAGAGGTTTCACTATTTGGTTTTAAAAAAATAATCACTATTTTTAAATTGGTTTTTATCTAAGTACCCAACTGCCTGTTTGTTTGCTGTTGCTGTAGTAACACGACAAGTGTTAGGTTAGGGTACGAACGTGGTGAAATTATTTACGTGTGCCAGCAATAAACAAATAATATAACTGGAAGAAAAAGTGACTTGTGGAATTTCTTTGTACCGTAAGCAACACGCAAGTATGCAAGGCTGTTTACAATATTTGCAAATGTTTGGTTTCGAGAGGCGAAACATCATAAAGGTCCTATAGTACCACAAACTTCAAACCGCACATTGAATGAACGCACCATTTGAAGTGTTATGTTTTTTTTAAGAGTTTCATTGCTTAATGACATGCTTTTGGAGGTTATTTTTGTCTTATAAATATGCTTAAGCTTAATATGTGGTTCCTAGATTTATATTTATCGTAACAGTTAGGCCTATCACTGAAACAATAAAAACAAACACAATTAGAATTTTATTTAAGTAAAAGTTTAAAAATTAAGTTTTTATTTTTTGAAAATTGCAATAATGTTATTTTTCCTTGTCAAGGCAATATCAGTACTGGTATCAGCAATATCGGTAAGTTTATATCGGCAATATCGGCAAAGGCTCAAAAACCATATCGGCTCACCTCTAATATATATGCTAATGTGAAGAACAGTTTATCTTAATTTTACTGTATGCACTTAACAAAAATGCAAATTTTGAAAATTTTCATGCAAAATATTTAAATGTAGAACTTGAATAACTATGCAATACAGTGGACTCTCGATCTACCGTTTTTCAAGGGACTGTAAAAAAAAACTTCCATAAATCCAGAATTTTAGTAGATGAGTGTGTGAAATGTACATCAATAAAATACAACTTCTAACCTTGTTAAATTTCATGTTGAGCATAATGAGAGATGTACATTATCTGTGAATAAAGTTTAACTAATAAAGACAATTTAAATGGGATTGTTTTAAAAAAACTTTATTGTATTAGTACTACTTCACATAAATTAAAAAACATTTCACCTCCACTCGTTTAAACAAAGAATTAGGAATGTAACGATTCCACTGTTTTTAAATTTTCAATTGTGTTGCCGATACAACTCTCGGCATTTTTGGTAGTAAAATGTGTACATTAACACAAATTTATTCAAATTAACTTTCAGTGGAAGTTTTAACGTCCGTAAACACACACGCTTCAAATTACGTAATGCACCTGCAATCACAGCCAAGTAGCATCAGGCTATGAATGTAACATACCGAATCTGTACGCTAACAAAGCAAATTCCTCTATCGATAATAAAATAAAAGTAGCTAAGTGAATTAATTATATTTTTTCACATAGCAAATTTGCTACGTTTGGAGTTTGTCAACGTCCCGGCGACGAGTAAGCACAACAAAATTAAAAACAAACACATTCCGAACAAAAAAAAAAATTTGCTGGCGTGTTACAAATTGTTTTAACCAAACCCATATTAAAAAACATGTTAGATCTCAGTAAAATAGTTAGGGAAACATTTGGAGTCGAATTTAACATTCTTTGTGTACTAGCTTATTTTTACATGAATGTTTAGGTTATGTATATCAAAACTCGCATCCCATATCAACCAGCAATCGATACTTGCAACTTATAGATGTTGCTCGCATATAAGACAAAATCAGTGCGCACGGTTTACAGTAACTTCCTAATAGTGCAAGTTTTGAACCAGTTTTAGTTAATTTTCGCAATAAATACATAGTGTTAACATTACATAATATATGGCTTACAAAGTTTTTTTTAGCTTATGTAACGATCTTTGAAATCTGTGAATAAGACGAAGAATCGAAACTTTCTCAACAATATTTAATTCACCAAATCATAATCACTTACGTAAAGAGTCGATGCAAAGCTTCTCGCACAAAACCAGACTTTTAATTTAGTTGAAACAATACCTACAGACGTGAACATAAATTTTTGCGAAAAAATATCCGGAAAAAATTATTTCGCCCGACAAGAAAATCGTTATGAATTCCCTAAATTTTTCCCCAAGTTCAGGATCCTGCACACCTCTCGTTTTTAGAATGTAACGAAACTTGCTAAAAACCAAAAATTCCAAATCACGATCGAACTGAAGGTACTAAATACTAATATATTAAATGGTAAATTTGAACACGGCCAGTACAGTTTTATTTTCAAATTATTCCCGCATCTCATATTTTCACGCACAAAATAATTTTCCAAGAGTGATTCAATAACTGGCATAAATCAAGTAATTTTAAACAATTTTTGAGAGGTGATAGGTTATGTATTTGTAGTAGAGGTGAGCCGATATGGTTTTTGAGCCTTTTCCGATATTGCCGATACAAACTTACCGATATTGCCGATACCAGTACCGATATTGCCTTGACAAGGAAAAATAACATTATTGCAATTTTCAAAAAATAAAAACTTAATTTTTAAACTTTTACTTAAATAAAATTCTAATTGTGTTTGTTTTTATTGTTTCAGTGATAGGCCTAACT
>NQII01004867.1:161787-186862 GCA_002778355.1 Clitarchus hookeri
TTTCAAATCTTGAGTGATGATGAAATTGTTTCCAATGTTTTGCAACTTGATGACGGTGGTGATCATGAAGACGTGGAAGAAGATGAACCGGCGCTTGATAACAACTCAGGAATCACCCATTCAGAAGCGGAATCGATGTTAACACAGTGCATTGACTGGTTCGAGCGTCAAGAGGAGGCTACCGGTACCCAGGTGCTTCTTCTCAGAAAAATCAGAAACATGGCCGCCCAAAAAGCTCGACGGGGAAAGAAACAAAAGAAAATGACGGATTATTTTAAAAACTAAATACTGTACCGGTAACGTAAGTTTTTAGAGTACAGTACGTACATGTATAGTTGATATTTCATTGTTTTCTTAATAAAATATTTTAATAAAGTATTTTTCACTTGAACTGGCGTGGTTTTGTTTTTCTCTTTTAAAATCATTTCACATTAAGTACTGCGCAGCAATCATCACAATTAGGACTTACAATGGCGCCGTTATAACATGCAAGGCAGTGAATTGCGATGTTGCCACGCCAAACACTGTCTAGGTGCTAAGTTGTAGCGGCGCTATTATTATTTCTGTTATCCGTCTATTCGGTTATCCGTCATGGTCCCGGTCCAGAGGGCGACGGTTAATCGAGGTTCTACTGTACAGTGAAACCCCTGTTTTACACTTTTCAAGGAACTGGGAAAAAATGTTGCAAAATGCAGGAAAATGTAATAAGAGCTAAATTTATTTTGTAAAAACAGACATTGGGATCAAAAAAGTATGCGTAAAAGGCAGGGAAAGTGTAAAACAGGGGTTTCACTGTATTTTATTTGGCTTTGTGTCTTGTATATTTAAATTTAGAACTAGTTGATCTACCTCGCGTTGCCTAGATATCAATCTCGTTTTTTCATAAGCTATACATGTAAGCCATTCAGTAAATAGTAATACCTTACTGAATAGCTAACATATCAGAAAGAGGCTGATTGTTTTTTTTTAATCACAATGTTTGTCAGTATATCTTCTTAAAACAGATAGCCTAGCAGTTACTGAATAAGGGTTCCTGTCGCAATAGCTTACAACTCATAATTGGCCCTATTTTACAGTACAATCCACAGTATGGTAAGTAGTAAGTATTTTGCAAGAGTATACTTACCTGTTTACCTAAATGTAGACACAAAAATCCACCAGACTAAATCAAAACATTGTACTGAATAGTCAAATATGTATTCCAGCTGATGGCAAAACTTAATCTCTAATTTAGATAAGCATATTTTTAATCATAACATAGAAAACTACATATGAAGTAACCTAATAGTTATTTCATCTCTTCTAATGCAGAAAATTTTAATGAATGTAATGCAACCTTTAATGAATAAGGTGTGAAAGAGGAAACAGCTTTAAAACAGGTCAATAGTACAATAGTATTAAAATATAATGACAAAGCAATTGAGAAACAAAACCACAAAACTACCATTTTTTAGCATGATAAAACTAAAGTAAAACTTCAGTATAACAAACTTGGAGGGACCAGAAACACTGCTTCCTTGTAGTAAAGTTATTTATAGCGAAAGCAACACCAGAGAAATTTTAACGAAGTTGAATACAACATTTACACCAACACAACTCACCATTACTGTATATTTTATTTTAACATAAGGAACATAATTATCATACAAAAAACTATTCATTTAGTTTGTTTTTGCATAAAATTATTTTCAATTTTTGTGATTATGTCATACTATGAGCCAGTCCCTCATGAGCAGTTCTTAGATAGTGTAATACATCCATTTCATCTTGTATATGGTTTAAATTTCAGAAGCATTACCATGTTCTACTAAAATACAGTAGGCCTAAAAACTGTGTGTATATTTCAAGTTATGTAACAATTATAAGCCATGTACAGTAAGTTTCCCACCTACTTTAAAAAATCACTACGATTTTCAAAGATTCCAGACAGACCTATTACGTTGTATAAGAGAATTACCATTCGTAATTGATATGCATTAAAAAACGTAACCCGTATTGACATTACAAAATCATAGTTAACTCTGCTCTTAACATTTACAGCATACTAAAGCAGTCAACGACATGCTAGCAGTGCAGTAATTTATTAACATTAAAAAACAACAAACACTGCGCAGCACGTCAACAAACGCCCTGAGACAGGCCATAGATGTAATAGGCAAGAAAAATGATCTAGCTGCCATACACAAAGACACTACATAGATAGTTTGCACACCTGCCATGCCACAAGCATGACACACAACATTTTGCAGTGGTTTCATCTCCTCATGTCACGTTAACATCTGTGGAATAACTATGGCGTGGCTGCAGCACTTCGTTTTGTAAACATTGCAATATTTTACAAAATATTTATAATTATCTTTAGAAAGAAAAATTCTGAATTTATGTCGTTAGTATAGAATTGGACCATAATATATTCATTACAATGAATATTTTAATAATATGCCTAGTCATAATGTAAAAATATGTTAAAATGGACAAAAAAACATTGTATAGCATAGGTTTTTGTTGGGGCCAACACAGTTGTTCGTGATGATAAAATGTTGATGGGAAGTTTGTTAAAGTGGTCCTTTACTGTAAATTTCTCATGCTCAAATTGCAGCAAGTGCTAATATCATAACTAAGAATGGGTCAGTTTCTGTTCTCAATTCCACCATTCCTTAACCTTCAGAACCAGAAAAGTAATTACAATGAACTACTCAAGAGGTCAATGGTGTCACTGTTGATGCACCATCAGTGGAAACTAGTCGTGACAAACTTGTAATGGATCTATGAGTGCTATAATATTAAGATAATTTACCATGAATTTGAATGTGGTGTTGGTACCGAAAATTTAGATCCTATTATAGATGAGAGATTGCTTTTATTTTCAGAGATGAAAAGCAAAAAATGGCTTCCAAACAGTTTCCAACAGTTATTTACACTACATATCACCATGACCTAACTGGCCTCATGTTTTGATTTTAGGTGAATCCAATAACACGTTAACGTAAGCTGGCAGCACCAAACATTTAACTTCTGATGGATTAAATATTATATATATCTTTCCAGAGATACATTATTAACTTTCCCGAATTCTCTTATTTAAAAAAATGATCTTTTACAAAATCAGCAACGTCAAAACATTACAGTTGAGGGCTTTTTTTATTGGAACATCTGCAAACTTAACGAATTTAAAACTACCGCGTAAGTTCCAGCTGTAGTTTCCAATTAATAAAATGCTTATGACACGATTTTACCTTCTAAACTGGTGATTATATTGTTATTTACTTTCCAATAGCACGCCTTTATGGCCTACAGCATCAAGTCTTCATCATCTCCACTACCGCACCGAACTGACAACGTTTCTCTCATATAGCAACATTGCAATGCGATAAAAAAAAAAGGCCCTCTAAACTGCATAAAAAGCTTACAATAATTGCTGGATCCACAATTAAGACAAGTTTTTAAATACTATAACTGGATTGGGCGAAACTCCGTAGTAATAGATAATTAATAATTGCCGTATTTTATCGCATATAAGTCGCCTGCGCATATAGGTCGCACCATTATTTTCAAAGGATGTTAAAAAAGAAAAATATATTAATCGTTTATAGGTTGCGCTCATCCTTGTTGTAAATCCTGTACAACACGGCCTGCGCCACGTGTGGCTGATGCACGCGACCTTGGTGAAGGTCGAGTGGCAGCTGCGTCCTCGCAAGCAAGCTGTGTTGCCAAGCGTACAGCACAGAGACAGCGCGCCGCAAGTTTGTTGGATGTAGTTCGTCTGGAATGTTCTGATATAGCGCTCGAGATGCAGCCTTGACTGCTGGAGTTTATATATTTATTGGAAAAAAGAAATAACTTATAAACATGTAATTTAATTTGAAGTGATATTTTTACGACAAAAATTTTATTGAGCTTTCTTTTTATATATTTCAAGTATTTCTAACAATTTATGTTAAAAGCAAAAACCTAACCATTATTTCTGCAGTTTATCTACGTAAGTTTTAAATAAACGTGCAAAATATAGAAAGGCATTTGAATATTTCCGTTACGTAATTCCCTTCGCAATCCTTAACAGAAAAAAATATTTTAAAAGAATCAAAAGGAATCGATTCTTGCTCAACAACTGATAATCAATTACTTCCTAAAGTTTTCTGTGGAGCGTAAGAGATAGCAGCACATTAGCGTCGGTTCTTGAGTACCAAATGTTAGCCGTGATTTACACGTCTTTCTCTTATATCGTCTTTGCGCCGCACGCAGTGTTGTTTTGATGTTGTGGCAGTGAAGAAGTGTGACAGTTTCTTGATGGAAAAGCGACGTGCCTACATCGCAGGTTTCAAAATAAAAGTGATTTTGTTCGCTGAAGAGTATGGAAATCGAGCAGCGGGCTGTGAATTCGTAGTAAATGAAATGTTAGTGCTGGGCTGAAGGAATTTTTCTCACTTATAAGTCGCACCCCAAGTTTTCAATAAAATTTTTTTTTAATAAAATGTGCGATTTATATNAGGAATTTTTCTCACTTATAAGTCGCACCCCAAGTTTTCAATAAAATTTTTTTTTAATAAAATGTGCGATTTATATGCAATAAAATACGGAAGTACAGTTCACGTACTATAATTACTCGATATACCTTCAACACAAAAATTTTTTCAAGACATCTTCAAAAAGTCTCACACACAGGAATTTTCTCGTCACGCAAGTAAACAAACATTCGTCGGTCACAAACACCTTCACAAAACTATTCTATTCTGCAGTTCTTGGCGCAGTGACTGTTGACAGTGTAGTCAAACTTATACTCTTTCACTAGCGTATGACAATATAAAATTTTTTGGATATAAACCTAGAATTCTCCTTATGTTTAAGAATTCTCTTACGCTTTATGGGACTTACGACTGTACACCGGGCGGGTTGCCTGCCTTACCTGGCCTGGCCAAGGGTGGACTAGACAGTGAACACAAAACTTAAAAGGCAATAAACAAACACTCAACAGCATTCTATAGCATGTGTTAGTGGCAATGGCGATAAATATCTCTTGACAGTTTATACAATGAGCCTTCAAGGCACCTATCAGCTCTCTTTTATCCTGGTTAACAGCTGAAATTCATGAAGTATTCAAGGTTTTTCTCCCCTATGCTTAAATTTCAAGCATTTTCCCCACTTTTCCAGGATTTCCAGGTTAGTGGCCACCCTGATATCACATAAATGGCAGAACATTCGGACTCAAATAAGCAGAATAAATATTAATAGCTGCATTCTTGTGACGTGTATATTTTGTGAGCGTATTGTTTTTAAGTTGTGTACGACGTATATTGAAACTAATAAACTGCAAGTAAATACTCGCATGCACGATGCAGCATTTTTTATTTAAGCGAAACTTGCAAAACATGTTTGCCCGATTAATTACTACTTGTTCTCACTCCGTGGAGGAAGATATTTTACTCCAATTGACAGATAAAAACTAAAACATTTTTAAATTTGTAACTATTTGCAATATTGTAGAACACAAAAATAAACATAAAAATCGAATCTTGTTGATTTTTGTTTGTTTTGCCAACTGTAAAACTCAACATTTTTAAAGAACCCAAAAAATTATTTTTCTGTATGCATGTACGCTCAACGTTGGCAGATCATGATTGTTGTGTAGTTCAAATTATTACAGCTTGGGTGTTTAATATATGTTGGAAATTGCAATGCTGGCATCAATATTGCATAAGGATCTATGACTCCAGCCTTTCGTTTGTAAGCAAGCGTCTGTGCAATAGTGTGGGAAAAAAATTCTGTGATTTTGCCTTTAAATCCATTAATCCGTTTGATGCAGAAACACGTAAAAATTAATAAAATCCATAAAATAGGCAGCCCTGGCTTGACAAAATTTATGGTGATAAAAACATTAACAATGCTTGCTTACCTTGTTGGTTTTGTTTTGGATCTTCACGAACTTCCCTTCAGGGCAAATTTCACTTATGAATACAATGCCCTTTGAACTAAAGTTCTCAGCAAGATCTGTTGCCTCAGATTCCACTGCAGTTCGCTTACGCTTCACTCCCCTCTGTGGAGTGCTACGTGATGGAGTGCCACGCGACAAGGTTGCGCGGGCAGACCCTGGGGAGATATTCAACCTGCAAATGTAAACATGAAAACTTAATTGAAGATGAACAATGTTCTTTTTAAACTTTTAACATTTAAAATTTTTAATTTAAGTATTTTTCATGAACTTTCCTAAGTACTTCAAGACTAAATTATGTAACATAAAAACTATCTACTGCAGACTACTGTTCCCAATTTAAATTTAAAAGTTATTAAATTTCACATCCAAAATCCATAAGTCCACAAAATTTTCATGGCAAAAAATTGACAATAAGTAGTAGAGACCTGAAAAAATAGGATTTGCGATAAAATGAAAAATTATGCGAATTTCAGCATTTTAGTACAAATAAAGCAATTTTTCCCATTTAACTTCAAATAAAGCTATTTTGAAAATCTACACCAGCCTTTAATTGAAACCAAACCTATATTCGCGGAATGAGTGTTCCGCAATGATCTGTTTTGTTGCTTTGCTAATTAAATATGGCAAAAAAAAATGCACACACACACGCATTGTCGCACTGTTTACCAAACGTCCGCCATCTTTGTTGCAGCAACTAGTTATTTTTGAGTGTTAAAAATTTTGAATGTGTCAATAATTCGTGTATCACTTTTTATAGCTTTCTTTAAACAACACACCCGTTCCATCATTTTTTTTTCACATACACAGTTCAAAAATATAATAATCACCAAAAGTGTTACTGTTGAGGTAGCTGAAATTATTACAAGGCCTTGACGCCCATAGAATACACGCGGCTAGAGAATATTTGACAGGAAATCTGAATGTAAATTAGCACAAGAGTAAAGATGAAATTTTAACCACTGCCGTAGAGACCTGAAAATTTAGCAAACACTATAAATGCTAATTTTCACATAAAAACGAGAAATTACGATTTTTGAGAATTCTAGCCGTATTCACGAATTGTACAAAATCCTGTAGTATTTTCGGGAATTATTGTTTTATGTCACATAGTTGCTTTTTACAATATATTGTGTGTTTTTGCATAGTCGAATACGAATGCATGCAGAGTTGGCGAGTAGATTTTTTCCATTTATCACCATCAACGAAAACATGTTTTAATTTCCATAACGTGTGTTTACGGCCAAAAATAACATGACCGCAAGTGATGATGCATCACTTTGAGTTAACATTCTAGTGCACGGCCCTGCAAAAGTTTATTTGCTCACTTGGAAACCCTGTCGTAGTGTTCACATCCTCCAAGCACCATGTTATCTATGGAATACGCACCAACTAGCTAGCAGAGTTATTTACATTCATAGCATCTTCACGTTTTATCCAACAATTATTAATTTTTTACAAAGCAGCACAGCAGTCAAAAATGTGCTTTTATGCATTTATTTATGTATAATGTATTCACGGTAACTTCAAGATTTTCTGAAGCCCTGCTAACGATCTACTTTCAGGGACCCGATTATGTATCCTTCCGCAGTATGTAATCAAAACATTGCCATGTGACACCTGTCAAACGTTTTGCAAACAAAAACAGTGCCATGTGGGTACTCTCAAATATTTTGTAAACAAACAGTGCCTTGTGGGAACTGTCAAATATTTTATTAACAGTGTCCATGTGGGAACTACCAACATTTATTTTTGAAGAGAAACAATGCCATGTAATCTTAACTGTCATATACTTTAATAAAATTCTCCAAATGTCTAAAAAAAATGCTAATCAATTTAGCAAAATATTGTAATACATACAAAAAGGTAGATTGAAGTATATATCGGAACTGTTAATTATATAATTTAATTAAAGTTTACTTATTGTATTAAGATTTATTTACATATTTGCTGTAAGGAAAAAGTTAAATTTTACATAATAAACTTTTGGAAGTAGCACTCAGGTTAAAGATTTCACTGTGATAAATGGTACCGTATTTTATCGCATATAAGTGGCACATTTTATTTAAAAAAAAATTTATTGAAAACTTGGGGTGCGACTTATAAGTGAGAAAAATTCCTCCAGCCCCGCACTAACGTTTCATTTACTACGAATTCACGGCCCGCGGCTCGATTTCCAAACTCTTCAGAGAACAAAATCACTTTCATTTTTAAACCTGCGGTGTAGGTACATCGCTTTTCCATTAAGAAACTCTCGCACTTCGTCACTGCCACAACATCAAAACAACACTACCTGCGGCGCAAAGACGATATAATAGAAAGACGTGTAAGCAAACGCTACTGTGCTGCTATCTCTTACGTTTCACAAAAAGCTTTCGAAAATAATCAATTATCAGTTAGACCAAAATTCGATTCCTTTTCATTCTTTTAAAATATGTTTTTNGTACCGTATTTTATCACATATAAGTCGCACATTTTATTTAAAAAATTTTATTGAAAACTCGGGGTGCGACTTATAATTGAGAAAAATTCCTCCAGCCCCGCACTAACGTTTCATTTACTACGAATTCACGGCCCGCAGCTCGATTTCCAAACTCTTCAGCGAACAAAATCACTTTCATTTTTAAACCTGCGGTGTAGGTACATCGCTTTTCCATCAAGAAACTGTCGCACTTCTTCACTGCCACAACATCAAAACAACACTACCTGCGGCGCAAAGACGATATAATAGAAAGACGTGTAAGCAAACGCTACTGTGCTGCTATCTCTTACGCTTCACAAAAAGCTTTCGAAAATAATCGATTATCAGTTATTGACCAAAATTCGATTCCTTTTCATTCTTTTAAAATATGTTTTTCTGTTAAGGATTGCGAAGGGAATTACGTAACGGAAATATTCAAATGCCTTTCTATATTTTGCACGTTTATTTGATAAAGTGCAGAAATAACAACGCTAATACTAAAATTACATCTTAACCTAGAATTATCTTATAAGTAGAAAGAATGTGTTACGTTAGTTTTATAACCACAATTCAGCGTCTCCAATATCCAATATGGCGTGGTTATACTTCTGAAAAAAACGTGCCCAAACGGACAAGATGGAGTGTATGAGTCCGCTGGACAGACACTGAAATTTATTTAATTTCAATTAATAACAGTAAAATCTTTACCCACGAGTGCTACGTGAAAATGTAAATATATAGTTTAGGAATATTAACTTTACAATTACGGCATTAAATTTATACATATTAATATTTAACCTACGAACTATTTCTTTTCAGCTATAACCAACATGTCCCTTCAAAATCCGTTGTTAATTCGTACGGACTTTTAACAAATTATTATAATTTATTGAAAAAATATACTTAAAACTTAAAACAACCAATTTATATAGTGCTTCAGTGCTAAAAGCAAGACAAAACCTTTTTCCATATACAATTTTTTTATAACCAATTGAACATGTAACTCCTAGGGTGATTTTTCAAAGGTTCTTTTCAAAAGTATCGAAGATACCGTGAATGGATTATAGAATATATTTGTAAATTGAATTATCACGTATTTTAATCTTGTATTCTTCCAGCTAACTGTATTTTTTATCATNATATTTGTAAATTGAATTATCACGTATTTTAATCTTGTATTCTTCCAGCTAACTGTATTTTTTATCATACATATTATCTGTAAATATGTGCGGTAAAAATCGACACGTTTTGAAAAAAACCAAAATTTTGTTAGCGAACCTAACAAAAAAATTTGTTTTTGAAAGTTCAGATAGTTACAAACATAAAATAAAGCTAGATTTCTCAAATTTTTTTTTTCTGTTCGTACAAGGCACTTTTATTATTATTTTTTAAACGGTGCTTTTATAATTTTGTATAAATTGTTTACATTAGTCTTCACGAAACAGTAATGCCCTTGCCAGTGCATTGTGACAGTTGTTCCAGGTGTCAGACAGAATACAAAATCCTTTAAGAAAATTTTTAATTGTTTTAAATGTTGTCTGTTGATAAAGGAAACTAGTGGTTTTGTCTTAAAAACTTGGCTGTATTTTCTCTGGGAGTTAGGTATTTTTGCAAGGAAATAATTGTTAAAAAAAACACTGCTTTTCAATAGGAATAACACTGTCAACTTCAGGTTTTACGAATAAACTGATATTTCTTAAATTATGTAGGTCTTTATAAAGAGAGCATGAAAAAATTAAGCAATTCTCGTGCAGAAACCTGCATTTTTGTAGCAAGAAAATAACTGCTATTTTTGACAAAGATAACACCATTTTTTGAAAAAATAACACCTACTTTTTCAGAAAGAATAATTTTTCATCAAAAATTTCTGGTGGCCCTATACACGCACGCATTTACATTCCATAACAAAAGCTCAATATATATTGGATTGTACTTGCAATGATAATTTTTCAACCTTGCTACTTATCAATTCATGAATCGTTCTCGTGACGTCTAATTTTGCTTTGTTTTTATGGTTAACGTTTGTTCTCAGCACATGTGTTACGTAAATGCCGTATAACAAATGGAAATTGTTAAAATGTATTGTTTTGTAAGAGTTTCCACAGTAAAAGAAGCTCGCACTGTAGTATTAGAAACACTTAAACAAGCAACTTCGTTGATGTTTTGCAAATACGGGAATTATTACAGAATTTAGCAAATTAACATGATTTCTCAGAATTTCACATTATTTTGCGTAATTCTGCAGTTCGCAAAAATTTCTAGGCCCTACATATTGCTGTTGCTATGTGCGCAGTATTTAGCAAGCTGTGAATAGATAACGGCATGCAGCACCTGGGAAGGGGAGAGGACGTGAGTCGGCACTTCTATTCACATGTGTATGATACACGCGTGTAGCCTAACTCACCAGGCGCATGCTTCAAGCGTGTTCTAGCAAAGATTGTAAAGTTTTTTGCCAAATTTTTTTAAACCTGTGGCCTTCCAATTTATGGTAGTGGCCCAGCATCTTGAATGTTATTGCTGCATGCTAAAAAACATATTTTTTAATAACCTTTGATTGAGACATCATGCATTTTGCCTAATATTTTTAACGGTTCCCGAGAAGGTGGTTGAAACATCGCTGTACTCGTTAGATCCATACTTGTAAAATAGGGGTTGTACTGTATATATTTTAATTGCATTTCCTCACCTAACTTCTTCACTTTCCAGCAGCTGACGATACGCCTGGATCTCGAAGTCCAGTTTCACCTTGATGTCCATTAGTTCTTGGCAATCCAACGTCAACTGGTTCTTTTCTTCCTGCAAGGCCTTGATGATCGCATCTAACTCTGCCATCTTGTCCATATGATAACGTCTCTCCGAAGCCAGCTGCTCTTCCAGGTCTCTCATACGAGTCTACAATCAAAAAACATTGACATTACAAATACTTACCTTCTGCAATATGAAAGAAANTCCAGGTCTCTCATACGAGTCTACAATCAAAAAACATTGACATTACAAATACTTACCTTCTGCAATATGAAAGAATTTTTTTTTTACATTTTAAAGATAGAGGAAAATGTGTTCCAAAATAAAAAAACCTCTTAAAGGTATATGCTGCATTAACAGTTAATGGGGACAAAAATAAGGAGACATGAAACACAAAGAAAATTAAAACAAGGGTGTGTAACAAAAATAATTCTACCATATTTAAAATTTCAACGACTTTTTCACACTTATATTTGTGTGGTGACTACAATTGCATTATGATGAAAACAAAACAATGAAAACATGTTCTAATGAGCAGTATATCTGTAACTAACACCATTATTATCTACTGCAAAACGGGCAACTGGCCTAGTTTTACTGAATATAGCAAGGTGGCAGAAACTTTTTGGCTCCCCTTACTAATGCTCAGAAGTAGAGGTATGCTAGCACAGGTTTTGAATATGAGTAGAATTTGAGTAAATTTAAGCTAAAGTTTCATAGAAAAGTTGTCTAAATAATTTTCAGCATGAAATTAGTAGTGCAATTTGCAAAACCATTTTCTATGTTTTATTACCATTAATACAGTAACACTCTCTTAAAAGTTGAACACTGTTTAGCTGAGCGTACCAAACTCAGGAAGATACTGTGAAGTGGTACCCCATCTCTGCCTACCTTTTGTTTTTTTCTTTTTCAAACATATGAAGATTATTTTCTATTTACTTAATCATATTTTAGTAGGCCCTGATACAATGTGTTGAATTTGTAGTCAGGATCAAATGCACAGACCTTTTTGGCTAAACAACTTACGGTGTGTGCTATTTTTAGGACGCCATTTACAATTAAATGTAAATTAATTGGAAGCATTTTTAAGTGTTTTCTTTTAGTTGATTACATTGTTACAGCCTGTGTGTAGGATATAAAGGCAGTGGTAATAGATGCCCTTATATGGCATTGCATTTCGAGTAAGCAGTTAGACATAGCTACAGAAGAAAAAGTCGCTGGTCACACGCAAATGTGGTGTGGGAGACACACAGTTCAATTTGATATGCTGACTGTCCTCAAGGGTATAATCTAAATTTTTAATATTTTATTGTAATTTTAGTTAAGAAAAATATTGTAATATAATTTTTTTTTAATGTTGAAGGTAGAGTAACATTTTTTTTCCATTTTGTTAAAACAATGATTTTCTTGAATATAAATGTTAGTGTGTTTGAAAGCCAAGACAGCACAGTGTAGGAAGAAAAGTGGAGAAGCGTGGCACTGCTGGTTTTTGTTCTTGCAAATTGCTGAGTGAAGGAGGACATGTTTCGTATAGCGTGTGCAGCAAGGAAGTGGTTAGCGACCTTCCAACTGAGAAGGAGACGTGGTAGTGTTGGAGAAATGGAGGCGGGGCACTGCAAGGGCATGTTAGTTCATTCAACATCAATGTAAATTTCAACAGTAACCTCGTAGCCACAGCGCAGTTTAATACACAAATTGACCTGGTAAAATGTAACATGGAAGAAATAATGAAATTTCAAAATTATGGTTGGCGACATAGTCTTTATCATGATGGCTTCCCCTTAGAAACATTGGCAGAACCCACTGTTTTTAAATTAACTGCTCTGAGAGGAAGGCATGCTATCCAGCTTACACAATGCATGTAAGGTGGTAGCAGTTTCAGTTAATGTACTAATCCTGTGGGAGTGCTAGTAGCGACATGCATATTTAGTTTTTTATTTGTAGTGCATTATGTTATCGGCTTTTATTGATAAAATAATTCAGTACTACGTTATTTACAAACTCTCTATGCACTTGTGAAAATCACGTTCTAAATCATGTACTTCACTATTATTTCAGAATAGCTGAAGTGCGCCATTTTTAAAAATGCCATTCTGATGCCTCCGTAATGCCACTAGGGATATAAGTTTGTTTACATTAAGTGTTTTGATAAAAAAGTACTGGAAAAATTATGTGAATATTGAATACGCATCTCAAATGTTTGTATTTTTGGTTTTGCAAGCCAAATGAATAGGCATGGCGGTCTGTAAAACTCATGTTGCATTACCTACAAACCTGTACCTAAATTAATACATGATCGCCACTGTTTTATGACCATAACATTTTCTCACAAAATAATGACACAAATAGTATTAGTGAGTGTTGTGTATAAGGATAAAACCCTATATCCTTAGCAGCAAATGAAATATTTTATTCCTTGTTTGTAGTTGTCCCTGCGACATTGTCACGTTCATAGAAAGTACAAAGCAGGTAGGTTAAGTTGCAGTGTTCTGTTCAATTGTACTAACTTGAGGTTAGTACTAAATTAGGCTTTCTAAATTTCAGTTACGTTTATATAAATGATAACACCTTACAGCTAATACGAATATAAACCATTAACAATATAGAGAAAAATCTCTAATATTTTGAGTCTGAAAAAATTGAGCTAATTTTCTAGGTTTGGCCAGAAAAGAACTCTATGACCCAAAAATCTGAGTACTCGCAGACCCCTACTCAAAAACGGCCAGACTGGATAAAATTACTGTACAGTACAATCTCACTGTTGCAACCCCTTTTATTGTGAGAATCCCACTTTTAAAAAACATTTTTCAGAAACCATAAAAATTTTAGCTTTGAAATAAATTGGTAAAAAACCAAGTTTGTTAAATTTTTTTTTTTTTTGATGCTGCAGACTGGATTCCTCTTGNCATTTTTTTTTTTGATGCTGCACACTGGATTCCTCTTGACAAGCACAGTATTGCAATAAGTGGATATCTTAACCTGCAGCTGGCACTGAACTTCTTGGCTACTCAAGGTCAATCAATCTACCGTGTGCTCTTCTCGCTAGTAGCCTATCACGGCTTTGTGCTGTTGCCTCGTTCACAGTGTTACGGTGGTCACAGCGAGTCAAGCACAATATTTCTCAGATTTTCTCAAGAATTTTTGAAATATTTTATTAAAAAATTAGGACACAATATTATTTGTATTTTTCCTGAGAGGAAACCATAATTTGTACATATATCTAAATGTTTCCCCCTCGCTTTGGAAGGAGATATAATGCAGTATAGACTACAGAGTCATCAAAAAGAATGCATAACACAACAGCTGCCCCACTCCACCCAGTGTTTCTGCTCCAGTCTGTAGCCCCAATAATGTGATGGGCTTCGAAAGATCTTCAGCAATTCATTTTCTCGCATAAGAAGTTTTCAATTGACACTATGGTGCTGATCAAAAATTGTGTTAGCACCAATAGTTCTAAAAGTGGAAGTGGTTCANAATATTTCTCAGATTTTCTCAAGAATTTTTGAAATATTTTATTAAAAAATTAGGACACAATATTATTTGTATTTTCCCTGAGAGGAAACCATAATTTGTACATATATCTAAATGTTTCCCCCTCGCTTTGGAAGGAGATATAATGCAGTATAGACTACAGAGTCATCAAAAAGAATGCATAACACAACAGCTGCCCCACTCCACCCAGTGTTTCTGCTCCTGTCTGTAGCCCCAATAATGTGATGGGCTTCGAAAGATCTTCAGCAATTCATTTTCTCGCATAGGAAGTTTTCAATTGACACTATGGTGCTGATCAAAAATTGTGTTAGCACCAATAGTTCTAAAAGTGGAAGTGGTTCACAAAGAAGGTTAATCTGTAATCTTAAGTATGCATTTTTTTTTTTTTACTAAATTATTAACTAAGAATTACACAAAAGTAAGTTTTAATCAAATTAAATATTTGACAGTGAGAGAGAACAATGTCAGTACAGTGCGACAGATATGCAAGGAAGGAGAGGGCATTATTGCATCTACGCTAAAAGCCATACTTGCGTCACCTAGGAAAAAAGTTTTGCCAGAAAACTAGTTGCACATTTGAGACTTGTATTCGGAAAACTGTATTAGAGTTTTATAATAAAGGGTTGAACGCAGACAAAAATAATTTCTGCAGTTATGCATGAGAAAATTAATTATAGGCTGATTTTGTCTGGGCATGGGATGACTAGAACGGACAGTATATACAATATAGCCCATTATGCCGACGTAATGAAACAACCAACGTGCGACAATGCCATATTGCGCACAACTAACACTTTTTTTGTTCATTTGTCTGTTTAGCCAATATGGCGGACAAGATGACATCCACAAAGAGTGGGCGGGAAAAAACAAATTTAAAAGTTTGACTAAAATGCACACCACACAAAATACACAAGTCTAAACAGATTTCAACAAGTTTCTTGAAGTTTTTTTGCTATAATAAATCTAATGACAAAACAGAAGTTTGATATGGAAAGGAAGATATGACTGTGCAGAAAGGAAAGAGGAGCTTAGGCTGCCATTACAAGCTTCAGCACAAAGATGAATTGTTTTTTCTATTCTACTTGCAACTGAAGTAAATAAAAATAATTTAATCCACATTTAATAGGTATTGTTAGTAGGTACACATGTATGTAAAAACATTTTAATTACTAACTTATAAAAATTTAACGTTTCATTTGCTCAAGCAGTTTCTTTATAGATAAAAACTCCTAAGTATATTATGTATGTGGTTTATCTATTCTCTTTCTATATATACAAATGTTTATGTATAGAATTTAGAGCTGGGCAGATGCAGATTACAGATTGTTTACTTACGATTGGCCGATTATAGTGTTTTTGCAGTTTTTGATCGGTTTCACTTCTGTCAATCATTTTCGCAGAGCAGTGCTTTTCTACATAACCTATTTCGCATTTCACACAAAATTGACAGTATTGAAAAAACCCTTAAGTCTAGTTTTTGGATGGCAAACATTTTTTTTCCCTTTTGTAGCACTAGCATTTAATAGTTTAAAAGTAAGTTTCTGAAATAAGATTTTTGAATGCAAGCTTATGGTACCATAAATAATAATTCAATAATACAATTAATATATTTTTGTGGCTGCATGTACATGATGAGAAATCAACGTAGTAAAATTTAAATTATTTCTTGCAACAAAATACAACGTGTGAAAATGTAATTGTTTTTACTTCACGTTGCATTGTAAACAATGGCACCATATTTGATTGGTAGTGAAAATTCGAAGTAATGGCAGCCAGCAGCAAAATTTATCACAAACGTTGCCAATATTGTTCACAACTTCATGGAATTAAATAAAGTAAATTATTTTCAAAGGTCTAGTACCCACACAATTAACATAAAGTATGCAAATAACCACTGTGACGGCACTGGATAAAGCCAACATTTAGGCTAATAGTAGAGATTGCTTGATTGTGAATTGATTGTATAATAATGAGTGTAGTCGCGATAGCACTTAAAGAGTCTATCGATTGTGTAACAATCACTGCGATTGTTGACACTGGTATGGCAATTCCCCTTGCATGCTTCCCCGCAATCAGAAAGCATAGTGGTAAATGAATGAGTTTGGAAATTTATTTTATAAGAGTATGTTTTCTTCACAGTGAAAAGATTTTATAACTAAAATGTTGTAGAAAAGCAGTGAGTGTGTAACTACTATAATGTAATTGTAGTCAATGAATCTAATGTCACGAGAACTTTTGACAGTTCGAAATTTCAATGCGATTCTTATTTAAATATGCATCCTAAAGACAAATACATATATTTTTTTTTGCTAGTTTTGAACATTTATTTACATACTTTAAGATTTATGGAATGAAGAATGTTTTGTTGTGTTGGATGTGTGTGTTTTTGCTACAGTAGACTTATCAGCAGACAAATGTGTTTTCTTTGCGTATCACAGTAAAACCTGTAATTCAAACTCTTAATTCAAAATTTCTATGTAAATCACAATTATATATAATTCAAAATTATTGTTAGCTAACATAAGAATGTGATTTTACATGCTTTGGAGTTTGGTTGACTCAAAATTCCACATAACGAGTAATTTGAAGTAAAATTTAGATATAGATAATTTATCAACAATGCATAAAACTTTCCCTACAGTGGGCAATATGCATCTTACAATCATTTGCAAAAATTAACATTTATACAGTGTTGGTTTACCATAACACATATATGCACTCTTATCAGAATCATGTGTTCCAAATTTCCATTCTGTCCAACACCTTTGAAATGGTGTCAAAAAATCTCAGCTTTGTGTAAACTGTAACACAAATACATTGGAAATGTTTGTGTCGTGTCATCCCCACGGTGCAGTGTAATTCGAGCACGAGCGCAAGCAGGCAGGAAGGCACACTCACCAACAAGTCCCTGTTCTGTTGCTCTAGGTCCCTGAGCTGCGAGCTGCTCGAGCTGCTCCTGACCTGCTCCTCTCGTAGCTTCATCTGCAGCTTCTCCATGTGGTCATTAAGGCGGTCCAGCTGGCTCTCCAGTCCAATTATCTGCACACACAAGCTAACTAGCTCACTCCTCAAAAATTCACACTATTAAATCAAAATTAACATGACATTATCAAGACCAGAAAAATTGTGAAGATAACTGAAAAAAAGTGATAAGACTGAAAATGTAAAGGTAAGGACTGAAAGAATGTAAAGATATTAAACATTAAGATAAATATAAAAACCATTAATATCACAGTAAAGTAAAATCAGAAAGATAGTAAGTTCCAATATTTTACACAAATTTCTCTGCATATAAAAATGTGAATAAAACATACCCTATCCTTGTATGTCTCCTCCATCAATTTTGCACGGTCATTCATTTCCCCATCAAACTGCTCTCGCATTGACTGTAATTCTTCCTGCAAGTGGGAGTCATACTGAGCTTGTAGACGGCCATCAACTTCGCTGATTTCTGTCTCCTTACGAGTTCGGATCTCTGTGATCTGCTTCTCATAGCACTGAAAAAAAAAATACATACAATTTGAGTGTGAGCTCTGCCATCAATGAACTCTCTTTACTTACTAGTAATGATACTCGTGCTGAACCAGTACCAATATCCAATATCAAAAACTGGCCAGTATTCAGAATACCTAACAGCCATACTTTTTTTTACAGATACTTAACACCAAAATTGTCTGTCCCCCCTCCCCCCTCCGGTAAATTTATTAATAAAAGAGGTGTCTTCTTATTTAGGTTTGATTCTGAATAAAATAACTATGATTTGTGTCACTCTGGCAAGCCAATTTTTACAGAAACATAAAGAAACGTCTTGCACGTCTATTTTGAAGCATTCTTTTCAAAGTAAACTAAAACTAGGGATACAGGTTGTCAAGATATGAGCAACAACTCCATCAGAAGTTTCAGGTGATTAGCGGTAGCATAAACAACCGGAAACCTGTCGTATAAAACAAAGTTGTGAAAAAATATACTCTTTTACTTCCTTTGCACTAACAACCAAAGAAAATAGCAAAAATGATTTGCACTGACTATGTTCCTTTCAGCATTGTGGAGTTTGTTTTATTAGTATCTGATATCGGCTCTCACAGCTCTGAAGTATTACCATATTTACTCACTTCTGAAACGCATGTTTTAAGTAACTTTACGAGATCCAATTGATGGCATCTTGCATATGCCAGCATATTCAACAAATGTCAGTATAAAAAATTAAGTGCTTTAATCCCACAAGGCTTTGAATACATGTATTTTTATACTGTTAATACAAAATTCACCAGCAGAAACAACATACTCATGAAAAATATTTATTGCAGAACAATTAATTAATTGTAATAGTTTTGTGTGAAAATAATTAAGACAGTTTTGTACAATTGACGCAGTGAACGTTAACAAGGAAAATGTATGCGGAACTGGAAGCACTGCGAGCATTGATTGAGGGGCTGAGTAGCCAAGTGAACGCAAGTGTAAAGAGCTTGAAAGAAGAGGTAACGTTCGACCACAAATGAATATGTTCCATAGCACAACATTGTAAAAATATAAGACATAGGATAGCTAATATAATTTTTAATTAATTTGAATGCCATTTTGTTACACCACACTGTGGGAAGTGGTATCTGATAATGTTACCAGTTAATCTGTTATGATGTTTACAGAGGTTATGTACAAAAAGTACAAACTTAGCAGCTGTATATNTAAAAAGTACAAATGTAGCAGCTGCATATTCCAAGACACTTCGAAAAATTTAATCAAATTACATTAAACAAGAATTGGGACATGAAATATAATTCTGCTACACAAGAAATGGGACAATAAAGAAATTTACACTGCACATGAATTTTGAAGTGAAATAAAGATAATTAAACAAGAAACCTTGTATTAACAGAGAAGTCTACCAGTTTGAACAGTCACTGTTGGAACACTTTAAGCTGTAGCAACAATATAAAAAATTTAGAGTTAAATTATACGTTATGACGTGTACAGAAGAAATGAAAGTGTTTTATTTGTGTGTTGGCTTCCAATAGACCTTAGCAGATTGTGTGTGGTGTTGGGATTTCCTTAAGCATTGAAAGAAATGCAGTAAAGTTCAATACAACATACTTCATACTAATGTATCTTTCACTTTAACGTAAGATTTTTGATGCCCGCCCAAATACCCTAAGCAAAAATATTTCACTTTAACATACAACATTTATGTCAACTTTTATACAAAAAAAAAATGTTACGTCATGTCTACCAAAATGGGATTAGGTCCACACGCAGGCTTTACATAAAGGTACAGTTAAACTATGTCAAGGGTTTTATAAGGGACTAAAAAAATAATGCTTATCAACCAGGAAAACTTCTTAAAAGGTTCACACATGTGCATATAGACAAGGTGCAAAATTATACAGATTCTCACTGTGGACTCGCAAAGCCATCTATCCGAGTGTCAACCTAGATGAACGGCGTTGACAAGCAGTACAACCTTTAATTGTTTGTACATCAAAATGTGAATGTATAAAGGAATAGCCATATGAGTGTGTTTTGGTACTGCATCTCATTAACATACACTTACAGTAAAGCCTTACTCTCAACTTTGTAAAATCGCTACACTTGTAAAAATCTGAACTACACTCGAACCTTGATCATGTGGCACCCGTTACATACGGAGAAACCTCGTTTGTATGCAAATTTTTCGGAACCGTGGAAAATAGAAAAAAATTTAGTCAAAAAATTTTAAAACCAAAAAATTGCAGTAAAAATCTATTTAAACACATTTGAAAGCTGCAACATTAAAAAAATAAAACGGGTTGTATGGATTCTACCCTTACGTGATTAATCACACTGTGAAAAATTTAANTATGGATTACGTGATTAATCACACTGTAAAAATTAAAAAAAAAACTGGCAGAAATTCATTAAAATTTACCCCGGCTAGCGCGCAGAGCGTGAGCAAGGTCACATACCCGACAGTTGTCCTACAGCACCGGCCTCCGCCGGTGCAATTCCTTTCTCCGCACTGTACTTGTCTGCCGAGATACACATGCGCAGAATGGCAAATCCCACGCCCCATCCCGCGGCAGCAGCACCAGCCAATGCTGACAGTAATGAGAGCAGCAAGTGGCAAAAAAAAATTAAACAGAACGCCTTTTACCCTACTTGTTTTATCTCACCTGTTCAACCAATCTTGGTCCAATTATTCCTGAGAAGTTAATTGTTACGTACGTTCTTGACTGTCTAATGTTGTAATAAGTCGGATGTTTGGCTTTTCATTACTGACTAATTGATGACTTTATTACGCTATTTCACTTGGATTTCTATTTTGACACTTTTTTGTTTGCGATTTATTTTATAACAGTTGTTGACCTACACTACTTTTTGGATACTTTTTTGGTTTGCGATTGTAGCATGAGTGGAAATAAGAGGCAGGCCATCACACTCGTGTAAAAATATGAAATACAGCACGAATGCGCTCGCAATGTCTTTATAAGTGTATGCATAAACACAATTTAACTATATAATTCATATCAATATTTACAACGAAAGGCAAAAATTTTTAACAACTTACCCGCGTACAGCGCAGATCAAAATTGCTTTACTAAGTAGACCTAAATTATATACCTCCATTTGATGAAGTTTAATTGGAATTTATGCTTCAAATTACACTTCAAAACACAAAACTTGGTAGTCAAAATTATTTTGAATCTTCAATACATTTGACACATACTAATAAACAAAAAACAGAATTATTCTGATATATTTATGTACATATTCAAGCCCGTACAATCGCCCTCTAAAACAGTTGAAGACAATAACAAATTACTCTCCATTTCCGATTTCTCCTAGTTAGATGTGTGGGTTTGAGCTTCCATTTTGCCTATTAAAGAACTTGTTTTTGTTCTGGCTGAGTTTTAGTTCTTTGCAATCTTGCTGTCCAGAAACAAACACACAGTCTTGAACAACAAGTCTGTATGATCAGCACAACTAATGGGCAAACTTTGTTCCACAATAAACAACGTGAACAAACTTTCAGTAGAGTAGACGTATAAGAAATAAAATTCAGTTTCTTATTTGAATTGATGCACTTTACATTGTAGATGTGTTTTTTTTTTTGTCAATGTTTATCATGTTGTTCCTGCCAACATGAGCGAGAGAAATATCACAACGCCACGCAACACAACATGCATTCACTGTTACGTGATGAGAGAATACGTGGAAATTCCTCTGAATATGATTTACTGAATGTTGTTTTATAGTACTTTCTAGTAGTGCACTGCTGCGACAGCGTAAACATGACAAATATAAAAAATATCCACTTCATAATCTAATCTCGCCAGAAACACTACCCACAACAAAGACCGACAGGCATTAACTAACATCACGAAACTCAACATGTGCACATGATGGAGATTGAAGTTAACCAATATCAAAAAGTGGATTTTTTTTAATTGACCAAAAAGTACCAAAAAGTACCCCAACCCCACAAGCAAAAAAGTGTACTGAAGGCAGTTTCGATATCTCTGTGTGATTATCAATATCTTCACAAGGCACGCTCGGCAGCTTGATTGTGTGCCGTAAACATAACGTACAAATAAAGTAATAAATCAAAAATTTGCGAGTAAGCCACAAAATGTTGTGAGGGCATGACATGAACCTAAAAATAGTAAGTGTGACGACTAAATCTTGAGAATTGGCAGCTATGCACGAAGCTTATGTTGTAATGGTCAAAAGAACAACTTACCATATAAAGTACTTTCATTACTAAGTAGTAAAACGGGTAAGGCTTTATTGATGAACGTTATATTGAATTTTACTGCAGTTATATTTTATATCTTAAGTAAAACTTGTGTAGTGACGATCAACAAAACAGAGCAGTTGGTGAGAAACTTATTTACAGTAATTTAAGCATACAAATATTAAAAAGGCATGCGTGTGCACTTGTTTACGATTATATTTGTTCACAAAAATAAGCTTCTCTGCTATAAAATGACTGCTTTGAAGTATGATCTGCTTAAATATGATTGTGTTATACGAGGGTAGGTTGAAAACAAAAGTAAACCGGGCAGGCTTGTCACAAGTTTTCATTGGTTGGATGAGAATTATCAGATGCATTATGAATTTTAAATTCAGAAGATGTAGTTCGGTGTGCAAGAACCGCAGTTACTGTGTAATTTTTATTGCATAATTTTAGATTGCAAAGCCAACTTTATCTGTTAGTTCATCGGCAGAAGTCATTCAGAAGGCCAAGGCCAGAAAAGTCTTTCTTTTGAGATGGGGGTTGGTGGTTATTGTAGTAAATCAAAGTGCACATTAGATTCTCATGTTAACTTTTTTGGACATTGACGCACTAAAACTGGGGTGTGTTTTAGAATTAATGGCATCAGACCATTTACTAAAGCAATTCGCATCAGTAAAATTCGTATTGGCTCAGCTCTAATGGTCCCTTCACATATTTCGTAACGTACAGTTTAAACTCCCAAGAGGTTTCCCCATATTCAAGAACTACAAACTGTTACTGCTGACCTGCCTGTCGAAGGCAGCTTGCTCCTGAAGAGACTGTAGCATGTTCTGCAGTTCCACACGGTTAATGACTTCCTGGTCCAGCTCCTTACGAGCATCCTTCAACGCCTGCTTCAGGTCTTCATTCTCCTGCCGCAGCTCCTGCGCAACAACCACACAGGGTAAGCTATGCAGCTACTCAACTATTAAGCAAACAAATGCACATCTCCAATACAAATGATGTATTGTTAAGTCAACATGTGTACACTGGGTTCCTTCCAAAACTTCTACGACGGAAATACGAGTCGCCTATTTGAAAGCTAACTGTGCACAGGGGATAAAAAAAAAGTACAGTACATTACTGATGAGAGCAACCTTGGATGTGGGAGTGGAGTTATGGTAGGACAGGCCAGCTTCAGGAAAACTGAGTGNACATTACTGATGAGAGCAACCTTGGATGTGGGAGTGGAGTTATGGTAGGACAGGCCAGCTTCAGGAAAACTGAGTGGTATGAAGTTAAGGCTATCCTTCACTTCTTTTGCAGAAATTCTTAGTTTTTGAGTCATAATTTCGGATTAATGGTAATTGCTGACAATGTAAGTTCATAGAAAATTTACATTTTATGAGTTCTTTAATATTTTTGAGTGTGATTTTAATTGTGCGTTATATGCTTGTACAAAGTTCAGACTCTTTACAACAAGCAGATAACGCACAATTAAAGTTACGCAAAAAAAAATTTAACAACTCTTAAAATCTAAAACTTCCTATAATCTTTTATTGTCGGTAATTAGTACGAATCCGAAATTATGATGCGAAAACGAAGAATTTCTGCCAAAGGGGTGAGGCCAATCTTGGAGCTATGAGATGATGTGCAAATATTTGTTCGTTGTTTAATACTAGCTGCTGTCAAGATAAAGCAAATTCCTTCCAGGGTCTTTCCCAACAGTCCGGAACAGTACGCAAGACAAACACTAAGGGCCAGTCTCGCTCATCACGTTCTTCCAGATACAGAAATTATCAAAAAGAGTAAAAGATAACTATGGTCCTAAAAAATGGTTGAACAATAAGCCTTGGTAGGACAACAAAGAACAGAACTACACTAGGAAAAATAAAGAAGGCAACTTTATGTCCTAGCAAACTCCTACCCTCTATGGAATAAATGAATTATAACAAACAAAATTATAATACTGAATATCGTCTAGAAACAAATGAAATATACTTGCACATAATCTTTATGTCAAACTATTAAAATAACCAAAAATTATACTGTATTTTGTTTAACTCCTGTAATAAAACTGAATTCAAAAATTATATTAAATAAATTGGCAACATAAGCAAATACTCTTATATCATATATAATTATAATATCTGTGTCAAACTGTAAATATAATCCCTGATAATCTGCAATATTACAAGATGTACAAAAAAACAGCTTTAACTACAGTAAACAACCAAGACACAGTAATGTATGTGTGTATATATATATATAAAACCAATCTTGGTCCAATTATTCCTGAGAAGTTAATTGTTACGTACGTTCTTGACTGTCTAATGTTGTAATAAGTTGGATGTTTGGCTTTTCTTTACTGACTTATTGATGACTTTATTCTGCTATTTCACTTGGATTTCTATTTTTGACACTTTTTTTTTGGGATTTATTTTATAACAGTTGTTGACCTACACTACTTTTTGGATACTTTTTTGGTTTGCGATTGTAACATGAGTGGAAGTAAGAGGCAGGCCATCACATTCGTGTAAAAATATTAAATTCAGCACGAATGCGCTCGCAATGTCTTTATAAGTGTATGCATAAACACAATTTAACTATATAATTCATATAAATATTTACAACGAATGGCAAAAATTTTAAACAACTTACCCGCGTACAGCGCAGATCAAAATTCCTTTACTAAGTAGACCTAAATTATATACCTCCATTTGATGAAGTTTAATTGGAATTTATGCTTCAAATTACACTT
>NQII01004868.1:3014-28967 GCA_002778355.1 Clitarchus hookeri
TCCTGCTTAATGTGGATCTTTCCACGGTGACGTGCAGCAACATTGTCATGAACCAAATTACGTGTACCTTTTAACATCAACTGAAAAAATCCTTGAAGCATGAACTCTGGTTGATAACTAACTTTTCCCAAATGACTTTAAAGACACTTGACTTGCTCTTAGAGTGCCCACAATGTTTTGAATTAAACATTTAATAAGACGCTGAGAAACAGAACAATTATTCCCATTATGATGCCATGCAGCCACGGTATGGACGTGAGCCTGATATACACAGGCTCCTTTGTGGTGGAGATCTGCAGTCCCGACTTCTACAGGGACCTCGCCTCTGACCTGGCACGTATGGCCGAGTTCGACACTAGTACCTGCCCTCCCACTCATCCCTGCTACTCGTCCGCCAACACAAGGGCAATTGGTAAATTCAAGGATGAGTGCAGTTTGTCGGGCTGAGAGCGAAGCTATATGCCTATTCATGCAAGGATAAGGTAGTGAAGCGAGCCAAATGGATACAGAAGAGTGTCGTGCAAAATACCATCACCTTAGACGATTATAAACGCATATTATTGAACCAGCAAGTAATGAGAGTACAGGTCAACAGCATTAGGTCGCACCATCACGACGTATATAATTAATGCGCTAACAACCTGGCTCTTTCGTGGATGGACAACAAACGTCAAATATGTGATGATGGGATACACATAGTCCCTTATAGTTATACTCTGTACCATATATGAAGGCCATATTCTTGACAGTTGACGATCGCCGCGCCAATGTTTACTTTACGTTTATGTATCCATTCACCATTAACTGGGTGCGACGAGTTAGCGCGTCCAGTAGGTGCTGCTTCGTGTGGCAATTGGTGAACTACTTGGGTGGCGCGGCAGGCGGCGACAGTGTTTGGAGGGCGTGTGTAGGTTCGTTCGTAAACGCTGTACACGAAATATATGTTACTTTAAAAATTATGTAGAACTCGCAAAAAATAAAACTATTGGCATATGTTCGTAAATTTATTATATAAAGCAAACGGAAGCTATTCTCTTCTGGCTTGTTATACTTCGAAAAGAACCTCACAGATGGCGCGCACAACATTTCAGCACATGCTCTGCGCCACATTTTTTCCTCAAGAGGTAGCGTCTTTGTGAAGTTTACTGTTGTTCTATTACTGGCTCGGAACGAAAGGAATTTGAAATATCTTTCGTCACAATATTAGAAAAAATAATCCAACAATATTATGCAATATTTCTGTATGCTTTTGGAATTAATATCAAACACGTAAGGAAAGCCTAGGTGAGAGGGGGGATAAGACTTAAAATTTTTTTTTTTAATTGCATTTAATTTGGATATGGATCGTTTTAATGTGACTTTAATTTTGAACACCTAAACATTTCTACTTTAGCACGAAGTTTAGTTTTCAACACTAAAATCCGCTGTTTTATG
The DNA here is from genome assembly GCA_002778355.1 of Clitarchus hookeri. Lineage (NCBI taxonomy): Eukaryota > Metazoa > Arthropoda > Insecta > Phasmatodea > Phasmatidae > Clitarchus > Clitarchus hookeri. The sequence goes on from NQII01004868.1 coordinate 4,449, forward strand.
ACTACGTAAAATAAAATGTATTAATTAACCTTGGAACGCTTTTTCATCGCGTATTTTCTGCTGGTCGAATGTGCGTCGGCACTGCTCTCAGAATAGCCAACGTAATATTAACTTTTGTTCGTTAGTGCATCAGCTGATACAGGATTTTGTAAATGGCACATTGTTTGTTTTGAATATTTCAAAATGCCACTCGCTGACTGTCAGAATGTGGCCTTCTTATATGAAATGAACTATATCATGGATGATGATGATCTGTACACGCGCCTCTAGGGCAGGTATGTATCGTCATATATGTGTCTGTCCCTGGGAGAGTGAATGAGGTCGGGATGCATAGTAGAAGGCAGTTCCTTTCTCCGGGCTTGTCGAAGCTGAAGCACTTCCATTCCCCTCTCCCACAACGAATGATGTGTGTGTGTGTGTGTGTGTGATGATTTGTTCCATATATGTTTTTTTACAGCCGCATACTATACCCTACGCAAGAGCCATATTCATCTTGCCACGTATGCTGTTGTTGTTTTTGTTGATTGATGGTGGCACGCTGTAGCTCAAGCAAGAGGTATCCTTATCTTTTCAGGCGTGTTGCCGATATGTCGTGATGTGTGTACTATTTCACATTCCACAATCACTCAATCAAAAAACTTGTGCACGAGATTTGACAACTATGTTGAGCCTCCAGCCTGAGGTTTATAGCCAATTCCTGGGGGACTCAGCACTTATCCTAGCGGGGGTTGTGAATGTGAAATTGTATTTGTATCATACTGTAGTAGTAACTGGTGGTCGAATCGTACTTGCATTTACTTTTTTTTTTTTCGGTTCCTGCCCCTCCCCCCTCTTTTTTTCTTCATATACCTCTACTGTACTCTTCCTCTGTGGTTGTCATCTTCCTGCTTGTTCCTTTGTCCGCGTTGNTTTTTTTCTTCATATACCTCTACTGTACTCTTCCTCTGTGGTTGTCATCTTCCTGCTTGTTCCTTTGTCCGCGTTGAATTTTTCTTTTATGTGGGAAGATTTCTTTTTAGGCGATTCGCACGCAAACTGTACACTATGTTTGCGACGGCAATGAGGTTTCTCGTTATGCAGACATGCACAGGTGTTTGCGTAACGAATTATCCCAGTGGTGTTTGCTGGTGTAGTGTACAGCCCCTGTCCCAAGTCCCGCGGCGGCGGCGCCGGCGAGATAGTGTATACTCTGTTTCGCCCCATGCTGGCGCACGCTCGGTGTTGCCTGTATATACTCCGTTTCACCATAGGTTGTCCTTTGATGCTAATTTTTTAATACGGATATTTATGTAATTGTTATTGCATATGATGCCTGCGCGAGGTGTGTTGTGCGGGTGCGTGTATACTTCCTTTGGGCATATATTAATTTATGTAAAACTTTTACACAAAGCGAGTGCATGCACGGGCACAGTGCCTGCAGATTTTTCCTGTGTGTGTATTCGGCATTAAATATCCTCTTTTTTTCGCGATTACAAGTTTGTCTGGCGAGNCCTGCAGATTTTTCCTGTGTGTGTATTCGGCATTAAATATCCTCTTTTTTTCGCGATTACAAGTTTGTCTGGCGAGTGCGTGGGTCGATGCTAGTATATACACTACTTCTTCTCAAAACACTTCCCATGCAATGGTGGTCGTGTGGTCTAGACGCCAGACTGGCGACCCAAGGGTGGTCGGATCGAAACCGCATGCCTCCTGCATTTTTTGAATTCCGAAACAGCTACCAAATNCCTGCAGATTTTTCCTGTGTGTGTATTCGGCATTAAATATCCTCTTTTTTTCGCGATTACAAGTTTGTCTGGCGAATGCGTGGGTCGATGCTAGTATATACACTACTTCTTCTCAAAACACTTCCCATGCAATGGTGGTCGTGTGGTCTAGACGCCGGNCGCGATTACAAGTTTGTCTGGCGAATGCGTGGGTCGATGCTAGTATATACACTACTTCTTCTCAAAACACTTCCCATGCAATGGTGGTCGTGTGGTCTAGACGCCGGACTGGCGACCCAAGGGTGGTCGGATCGAAACCGCATGCCTCCTGCATTTTTTGAATTCCGAAACAGCTACCAAATAAAAAAATTTCCAGCGCTCCTGGCCGCCACCGTTTAACACACCTTCCCGATGCTATCGCGCCTCTGCAGGCGCCACGAATGAACCAGGCAACACACAAAATGGCCGCATAGATACCAGCACTCGTAGCTTCGAGTGGTTGAATCTTCCACACTCTGGCGGAGGCCGGTAGAATCCAAGATGGTCGTCTACAGCAGCCGACTGGCGGCAGGCATGGGAATGAAAGATGGAGGATATAAAATGAAAGAACTTAGCACACACTGGTGGCGGGCGCAGAAATCAAAGATGACCGCCTACAGCAGATGACTGGCGGTGGGAATTAAATATGGCTGCTTACAGCAGACGACGATGGTGATGGAGGACGCGAAAAGCAAGAGGAAAGAGAGGAAAGTTGTGGGAGACAAGAGAGAGAAAATAAAGGTCAGAAGGAATATGAGAAAACCTCAAGGGATAGAACTGACGAGAAAGAGGAATAAGAGAGCGTGAAAAAAATTACATCGGAATGACAGAGGATGAGAAAAATAAGATGAATGAGAGAGCATGAAGAGATTGAAATGAATGATAGATCAGAAGGGAAATCCAAGGTGGCCGCTATTGTTAAGGAATGACAGCAGGAGGTTTCGGCGTGACATAATCCAATATGGCCGTCATGGCACCCCGGCACCCTGCCAGGGCGCAAGATGACTGCGAACATACAATTTATAACTACTCTCGTATTTATGTCGATAATTATTTTGTCAAATTTTTACAGAATTAAAATTGAGACGTAATGACGAGTTCATAGTTTACTTGTCTGCACTGCTGCGTAGCTAGATTAATAAAGGGGTTCCTTTGGAATTTTTTTAAATAAGTTATAAAAACTAACAGTTAAACCGGAGAANAATGACGAGTTCATAGTTTACTTGTCTGCACTGCTGCGTAGCTAGATTAATAAAGGGGTTCCTTTGGAATTTTTTTTAATAAGTTATAAAAACTAACAGTTAAACCGGAGAAGGCTCTCTTTAATGTACAAAACGTTTCAGAAGCCCTACTTCAGTTCTACTTTCAGGCGATTCCTACACATTATGCAAACAAAGCTTAACTAAGTATCGAAAACTACACCAAAGGGACAACACACCGTATTTGTGCGCACTCAGTATAATGCTTTACATAATAACTCTTTCTTACTAGGTATTACCAACACGCCTATTTTATCCCTGTTTCTAAACATATCTATTAGTAATGAAATGTTATGTTTTATAGATAAAATATAAAAAAGTTTCAATTTAAACAAAAATAAGATACTTATCGGTTATCGTAACGATAAAACTCTTGTGAAACATGACATTTAGGAAAGAACCAAAACAGTCATGCATGGGGTCATTTTTCCAAGGTCTGATTCTAAAAGTGTGGAGATACCGCGAATAGACTATATACTGGGCCCGAATGGGTTATACCACAACACAACAATTTTAGTTTCAATGATTACGCCTCTGGGTGGAGTGGAGAGGAATTCGTCGGCTCTTCACAGCGAGGTCTTAAGGTGGCCGCTTGTTTGAAGGCACTTAGCACGGCTGAGGTCTACAAGCGTGGGAGCGCTAGGGGCGACCGAGACATGCGCATCAACTCTCTCATCGCCTCTACGCGCAAAGCACTGAACTGGCGTGCAGTCTTGCCGTCGATAACGCACCTCTACGAGACGTTCAGCAAAGACCCTACCATTTTATAATGTAATAACAAAATAAAAATAAAGGTTTTATGTACGTCCCTATTCCTTTTTCAATGTTTTGAACCGGAATGTTCATACCTAAAAGTGACCACGAAAACATCCGTTCAAGCCAATTTCACTATCACAAAAACATGCTTTAGAGAGAAATGGAGGAACTGAGAAACGTATACAGACGCGTAAAGTTTCTTAAGTGCTATTCGTAAGCAAACCTCACTAAGACCCGTTGGACGGTTTTTTAATATAACGTTTTCTGCTGGAGCTCTGCACACCGTTTGGCGCCCTATACAGACGGCCACCTTAAAGGCCGGTGAGGGTGAAATGAGGTGAGGATGGGACATCAGGGGAATGCAAGGCCGGGAGAAACTGGAGCACCCCGAGAAATTCCACCTGCCAACGGAAACTCCACCACGTTTTCCCGCATACGAAAATCCGGGAAAGCCCACTGAAATTCTACTATAATCCCGTTCGCCTAGGTAATTAGTAAGCAAGTAGTCTTGATTACTAATTACCTACGCCTATAAATTGTTTTGCAAAGTTAGTTTCTTCTCATTGGTTAGGTACAGAAGAGAACCTACGACACGAAACGTCTTGCCAAAGATTATTATTCATGAACTTTATGAGTTGCAAAGAAGTAAGTGGTGCCAATATCATTGACATTTTCGCGAGCAGTCTGATGTTAACTTAAAGCTCATAGTCTAACCTTCGAAAATTTACAACATGTACGCTTTGTTGGTAGTTTCTTGAGAGTGTGATTTATCTCAAGCGTTTTATACTTCTGTCAACACAACAGTTTATTATTTTAAGCTAGGCTTATCTATAAATTGTAATATTTCGTTTATGATTAATATGGATAACAGTGGGGAGAAAATAGGTGTGTTGGTAATACCCAGTAAGAAATAGTGCAAAATGTTGTTAAACCGAGTGCACACGAAAGTGCAACGTTATCCCTTTGGTGAATATTTGTAGACTTCAGTCACGCTGTGTTTGCATGAGGCGGGGGGAACAGCCTGAAACACGTTTATCAGAGCTTCAGAAAAGTTGGAAGTAACCATGAATGATGAATGGACTATAGCATGTGATCAACTTGCAGCACGCTACAGCGTTACGAGATGGCATCAATGGCTCTTCCCCGCTCTGACGTCACAAAGGCGTAAAGGCATAGGGCTCATATTATACAGTATTTCATCACAACTCCCGTAAAAAATACCGCTGCGTGCACGAGCTTTATTACAAAACTACGAGAACCAACGCGAAATGAACTAGAATTATTGTGCTTCATTATGCGAGATGTATTCTGGTAATGATGATCGCTACTAGCAGCGAGGATATACACGAAGCTCGCACAGGATCGTCTATACATTGTCCGGGCTGTGTTTCTGAAACAGAGTAATTAGAGAGGGTAGTGGTTGGGGGGGGGGGCACGGTAATAAAGCACTGCGCTGCACTGAAAATGCCAGCTTCGCTTGCAGCTACGAATTCGGAAATGGCATACAGTTAGACAGCGGAGGGGAAGGAGGTAACTGGTTATTGCTAATTGCTAATATCACTGCAGCCCCCCCCCCCCCCCCNCCCCCCAACATCAACATCATTCGCCGAAACATGGTACGGATCTAGGTACACGGCCTTAAATTTAAAAATAGGGGTTTCCGCTTCCTATGTGGTTTATAGGAGAGTGGGGAGGGGGGGGAGGAAACACAAGCGTTCGCAATTAGAACTGGACTGCGAGGTTATATTTTCGTCGACCACGCCGAGTTTGAACTACTCACGATACGAGTTATACATATCGTCACGCGCTCGCTGCTTCGCATCCCGGGCGAGCGAGCGAGCAAGTAAAAGTGCGGCAGTTATATAATAGCGGCGGCGGCAAGTCAAGGGAATGTTTTGAACGACAGGCGCGCGCTTAACCAAGAACCACGTATATATTGCCAGAAAGTGAGCCCACGCGATAATCCTCTTGCGCACGCGCTGCTGCTGACCACGGTTGTATTAAGTTTCTGTGTCTATCTGGGGGAACTTTCTAGTTGTTTACTGCCCTAGATTCTGTCCGCATGTCTCGGGGTGCGTCGAACTTTCCAGGCCAAGACCAGCAGAGTTTCAACTGTGCGACGGGTCTCCGGGCCGGCAGTTGTTGAATGTACGAGTGACTGAGTTTCAGCGACAGTCGAGCCAGGGGAGGGGAGGGAATTGATAAGCTAATTAACTACGAATATCAAGCACTGAAGAGTGTCGCTGGCAGGCTGGACTGGGCGCGTGAGTGAAAGACACTAAAAATGATGGCAACAGACAGACTGCAAGTGTGTTAATGATATGTATGAGTTAATTAACTATAACCAAACAGAGACGTTAAGAAGAGCGTTAATTAGAGTAAAAAATATATATTAAATATTGAGCTCATTGATAAATTAAAAGAGTAATAGTGGAGATAGATAGATAAATACTGTACATAATAGCTGTGTAAATAAATTAAAATCAAATTTTGATCTTTTACTTTTATAAAGACCGCCACGTCTCACGAACTCAGAGACGCCTCCCCCCCCNGGGGGGGGGGCATTCTTGCAACAATAAGTTTAGGAACAGATATATCGAATCATAGCCGACAAAAGACTACGTTGTAGAAATCTGGGTTCGAATTAAATTCTTGAAACTTATCATAGGGCATAAAACAAGTTTAGGGGGTCTTAACACTGGGATATTTTACACTAACTGCCTGAACACTATTTTTCGACATGCATAAAATATGACAGGGGCATAGTTAACGTTACTGAAACGTTCACTTGCGGATTTACACACTGCAAATTAAGATTATATTCCTATCGCATAGTTACAGGCTGTAAGTCGCGACGCAGCCACTATCAGCAAAACTCGCCAGCAAAAACTTTTCTGTCGTGTGTTAGAACGTTTTTGCATGTGTGAAGGGGAGGGAGTAGGAAGGCTTGGAAAACTACCAAAGTGCCATGAGATTCTGGGCACACACCCGGACCCTGTATAAAAAACATTCGAGTGGAGTGGAGAGATTTTGGAGGCTCTTAGCATCGAGGTTTTGAAACCGATGAGGGTGAAGCGAGGTGAGTATGAAGTAGCGCCAGAATGCAAATGCGGGAAACGGGAGATCCCGAGAAGACTCGCCGAACAGCGGCATCGTCCGGCACGATTCCCACACACGGAAATCCGGGAGCGACCCCGCCGGGAATCGGACCCGGTTCGCCTTGGCGGGAGGCGAGCAGGCTATCCGCTCAGCCACCACGGCCCCAACAAGTGTAGCTGGGCTACCATGAACATACGGTAAATATTTACCTTCTACTCGTGTTTCTTATTTACTACACCGATGTACAAGCGTTAACTATTTCTTACACAGCGCATGTGCCAGTTACGCGACGCTAGGAATGAGCAGCAACGGAATGCGATGGAGGAAAGGAACTGAAGTACCCGGAGAAGACACACCGGAAAAAAATGTCATCGTCCGCCTAGTCTCGCGTGTTAAGACTGCTGGCGATGTCACGCCCAGATTGTATTCCAGATCGCCCCGAGCTGCAGCAGTGGTGGACCGAACTGACGCGTACATGAATAAGGTTATTTACAACAGAAGTTTCCTGCTAAATGTTTTGAATACGTCCACGGCCGTTTTAGTTTCCAACTTCTAAAACTACACTTTAAAAGAACAACCCACACACACACACACACACACACCTTCAACTCTGCAGACCACACAGATTTAATTTCTTTTATGGATCCACATTTTTAAAAATGCCTTTAAAATAATGCTGCAGTTATGAACGGCAAGTATACGCTACTCACAATTGAGCACATTGATACCGACCTTTCAAAAATGACACTGCTCCTACCTGCGTGCTAAATTTTGACTAGCACACTGTCTGGCATGCGCCCAGTTAAGTTGGTAACTATGGAGAAAAAGTAGTTTCATTTCTTAGCGTCGAATAAAAAGAGTCGGGTAAGCATTTGTGAACACCGAGATAATTTATTTCGATTTCTGGTTTTTTTAATGCATATAGAGTTTGCAAATTTTTAAAATACGTTTTTTTCCCCCCCTTCTAAACGTTTTGCTTTGCAGTTTTACTTAACCGACGCACGGAGAAAGCGATCAGGCTCACGGAGATGTTAATTTTTTACGTACGGTGGAAGAATACAGCGTGTGCATACGGACAGATCTTGAGCTCAGTCTGCCGTAAACTCTTAAAAGTACATCCGATTCTAACGTGGGAAGTCTCGTTTCCTTGCGTTACGTTGAAATAGGTGCAGCACCGAGGGGGGGAGGGGGTTGGAAATACACAACATCTTTTGCAGAAAGGCGACGGAGAGAAAGAAGGGAAGGAAACTGCGGCGACCAGAGTAGTGAAGGGAAGGTGCCGGCAGGAATGCCCGCTAATAGCACTCCAGAGGCGTTCTCCTGTACAGTCGTCGACGAGGGAGGCGCGAGATCGCTCGCAGGACGGTAGTCGACGCGCCTGCGCCTCTAACACACGCGGATACACGAGTCAAGCCTTGGCGGGAGAACTCAAGGTAGCGAGAATTAAAATTTTCAACATGTTAAAATGTTTATGTTTATGACTCCGTTTCACTATACAGGTTAATTCTAAAATCATGGGACAAACATTGAGGGGTGGTAGAGCTCACTAAAACAGACAATTATTATTGTATAGGGATATATGGGCGGAAGTGATGCGTTGAGGCACAAACACAAAAACATAACACATTAACGGAAACATAAAATGTTCATTAGCAGCATACTTAACGAGTGATTCCGTACAGAAAATGTTAAAACAGTTGCTGGAAATGCATCAACCAACAGTCACACATGCTTGGCGACCTCTACATGTGGCGTGATTGGCTGACAATGGTGGCGTGCGTGAAATACCCGGCGTATTTGAATCTGTTCGCCGATCACTCCACCGACGCTACCAAGCTTGCATTACTGTCGGCGGTAGCAATTTTGAGCAATTATTATAAGCATTGCTGTAAAAAGGCATTTAGCGTTGACGTTGAAAATAAACAATGTGTTGCATTTCATGTGTTATTTTTGTGTTTGTGCCTCAACGCGTCACTTCCGCCCATATATTCCTTTACAATAATTGTTTGTTTTAGTGAGCTCTACCACCCCTCAATGTTTGTCCCATGATTTTAGAATCATCCTGTATAGATAATACATAAAGTTACTAGTAATATCTTCATTCAAAATACTCAATTCAACGGTAATAATTTCTTACGCAACGTAACTTTGCTGCGCAAAATTAAAATACAAATGATACCGTCAACCGGGGTGGCTTTGCCTACCATGAGGTGACTTTGTCTACCATGAGGTGACTTTGTCTACCATGAGGTGACTTTGTCTACCATAAGGTGACTTTGTCTACCATGAGGTGACTTTGTCCCATCACTCAGAAAAAAAACATGCAACTGGTACTATCTCACTCACGACATAAAGAAACAAACTCGTGATCGTGGTTTCCACTGGGTAGATTTGCTAGCTTGAAGAAAAAAATCTACGTGCTCCAAAGCTATAAATCTATCTAATAGATTGATTTNCTCCAAAGCTATAAATCTATCTAATAGATTGATTTTATAAGTTACGATATGGTTACATTGCATCACTGGTCTTTCTAATTATTCAAGCTATGTGACACCTCGAGACAAAGTCACCCCGTGTCGAGGTGAGACTGTCCCACTTCTTTGGAAACAAGTTTTGATGGTTAGGAAATGTAAAAAATTTTGAAATATGATGTTTGATTGTTTGTTGGAATCCCTTCCATTCAATAAAAATATTGAAAAAAGTAACGGGTTAAAGCTGTTAGTTTGTTCACACAGTTCCNGTTGGAATCCCTTCCATTCAATAAAAATATTGAAAAAAGTAACGGGTTAAAGCTGTTAGTTTGTTCACACAGTTCCTAAGACAAAATGAGCGAAAAACGAGCCAAAGTCACCTCAGTTGACGGCAAATATAATTTCTGGAGCAAATTTGAGCTCTCGATATGAGTCAAAAAAGGGATGTTGTGGGGGGGCGGGGGGATTTCTCCCTCCTCTCCCTTGTATTCGCCCGTACGCAAGTTCCACGTCGAGTCGGTCGTACACCCCTATGTTGGCAACATTCTTCCCCCGTGTTTGCTACTGCGGTGGCACCCATGGAGGAATCCAAGCGTGTTTTGTCATCTCGCCTGAAGGTCGCGGGTACGGGCGAGGACTGCTTCTCTCTGTGTAGGCTTTCCCAACGGGTTCAAGTCCTCATGCTTTGTAGGTATTCGTCTATTCCTAGTTTTCCTAGTTACTTTACAATTTTTTTATCAAACCATTGAAAAAACACCCCAAATATAACGTATGAGGTTAATTCCAAAAGATGTCGCATATCAGAGGAGTTAACAATGCATTAATATTTTTTGGTTACACCGGACTTTTACTTATGAATTATATACAAAATATAATATTTCAATTATAACTTAGAAGTGTGACAACAGAAAATATACACTGTAAAAATAAAATTTGTATAATTTTTTACTGAGAAATTGTTTATAATTTTACAAATGCTTGTAACAGTACACAGATTTCTCTTTGTAAAACTACTCGTTTGTAAAACTACAAGGGCCATATTTGTAATAGGCCTTAAGAAATGTTTGTACTATACTGACCCCTATCCTCGAGCTTCAGGAAAATGGCGGGAACTCAACAACGTTAAACATTATATAGCTGTTTGTGCAAAAACTATGGGTGATGTAAAGTGTACCTGCGTGCAAAAATAAATTTATTGCAAGTTTGAATAAGGTAAAATACTTCAAACAACTCAAATAATTATAATAAAACTACAATTGAAAAAACCGTGATCGTATTACTCATTAATTGTTAATTTTTCTTAGTTACACAGAACTCTTAAAAATGAAATTAATGTATTCTTCTTAATCAAATAACTTATTTAATATTTTGTAGGTACTTGCAGCTATATTTACTATAAAAATAAGTGCTAAGCTGATCAGTCAAGTTGGTCTTGTGGTTAAGGTCAAGGTCTAACAATAAAGGGTGTATGTAAGTTCTAATCCCCGTGCTGATAAAGTGTAATTTCTTTTCACAAATTATATTGAAAAAAAAATTATGTTAGTTATTCGCTGTTAATAATCCATAATTTTTNAGTGTAATTTCTTTTCACAAATTATATTGAAAAAAAAATTATGTTAGTTATTCGCTGTTAATAATCCATAATTTTTGTTTTCTAGAAGAAAAAAAGATAATTTTATGTACACTTCTCAATAATGTAAGTTGTAATGCAAGGCTTTAATTTGTTATATGACAAATAAATGCTTTGCATATTTTACAAGAAAACAGTTTGTAGTTTTACAAAGGATTTTCTTGGCAACTGGGTTTCCAAGGATTTTTCTTGTAAAAGTACAAAAATTGGTTAAGAATGTAGATTATTGCCTAATAATAAATNAACTGGGTTTCCAAGGATTTTTCTTGTAAAAGTACAAAAATTGGTTAAGAATGTAGATTATTGCCTAATAATAAATGTTTTTCATGCAAATTACTACATATGTGTTGCGTTGTCCTTTTGGTGTAATTCTCTAGAATTAGTTTGCATGAGGCTGAGGTGTTCCTTGAAGGCAGAACATCAGCAGGGCTTCATAACAGTTGGAATTAAACTATGTAGACTATATCTGTGCAAACCCTCAATGACCTTCAGGTACAAACATTTTTTCTAGGTTTTCAGAAAACCTCACATTCTCTACATACACCACAGTGACTATTCAAATATCAAAAATAATACAAAAACTAAACCAAACGTTTTGAGGTAGCAATGAAGATTCCGACTGTAGATTTTAAATCAATCTTGTTTCAAGAAATTCTCAGAACTTAATGAAATAGTTGTTTCAGTTTGTTACAATGTTTGTCAGAATATTAAGAATACCACGTAGCAATTTATTTGAAGTACAACCCTTTGTTGCCTAAAATTAAAGTTAAACTTCTGGATTTATATTTAAGTTTACTGAAAAGCTTTTAGACTATAAATGAGCAACAATATCACATTCTCACGACAATTCTAAATGGTATTCTAGCAAATACTTATTTACAGGAGTAGATCATTAACGTGGGTACTTTCTAAAATTTTTTACAAGCAAATCATAAAACTACCATTTTTGAAATGTCTTTAATTTCAGTATTAATGATTTCCCACTTTTAATTTTTATTAAGAAACTAGCTTACCCGACCACGCGTTGCTGTGGCATAAAATATTTTGGTTCTATTAATTTCTGCAAAATTAATTGAAAGAAGTATATGNCCCGACCACGCGTTGCTGTGGCATAAAATATTTTGGTTCTATTAATTTCTGCAAAATTAATTGAAAGAAGTATATATATATATATATATATATATATATATATAAGTATATGTATGTATGAAAAAAACATTGAGAACAACAAACTGAAATGTTCAAACAGACAGCTGTCAACAAAGGCGCTTCCTGACGCGAAAGCATGGTAAATATGAGCTTTGTGCAGATTTTAGTACCTTTGCAGGTAATACAGATAAAAACAAAAGGTGTACAAACACTCGTGGGAACGAAAGGAAGGTTTATAAAAAACAGAATGAAAATTGGTTGATTTTTTCGGGAGTTATACGCGTACGAACAAACGGACACAACATATATATATATATATATATATATATACTATTAAAAAAAACAGCAAGATATGCTGAAAATTAAATTATTTATATATAATTATTTGCCTTTCCAATGCCTTACAAACTGAAAGAGCGAAGGTAATTTAACGATATTTTGCCACGCTTCCTACTTTGGGCAAACTTTCAGAGTTCGGAACTCTGGCTCGAAGTACTTGTGGAAGTTTGCAGTTTGGCGGCAAGTAAAATCCGTAAATTAGCCTCAAAAGGAGCGGCAGCTCGAAGTGAAATTTAAATTGTCTCGTGGTAAAATGACGTGTATCTTGTGTTACGACACCGTAGGTACTTCTAACGTGAAGACAAAACTTAAAGAGATTATTTATTACAATTCACAGACAAATACAAGTAGAAATTAAACTTAACAATAAATAAGATAAACTTTTATGTTAATAGACGTACAAAACGCCTGTGATGCAGGACGCATCCAGGAAACAAAGCGAATACGTCGCACGTGGGGTGATTTTCAATTGTTTGATTCGGAAAGAGTTAAGATGCTGAGAATAGACTAGAGAGGTTTCGTGTCGCCATACTGCGAGGCGACGCTCTTAGTTGCCTTTAAATACACTACATTACAACATGTAAACGAATTAGATTATTATATAAATTTATAAGTACAATATAAAAAAAGGCAAAAATTAAACAAATAATTATCTCTATCTCAGAAAATATTAACACCACACTAACGCGATTCATTTCAATCGGTAGAGCACCCTCGAAAACTATAGGATTATAATATCGTTGTTGTACAGTCTGGCCAAATTAAGACGCGAGAAAAGGAAAACTTAAAATTTAGTTCCTGGAGAGGGCATTTTCAGTGGCAACTAGGAGCTCTAACTCAATCAGGTGTTTTAGTCTAACATTAATAGCAGAAGAAGAAAAAATAACTCAGTCTGATAACTAGCGATCGTGAATCCTAAATCAAATTCGTACGAACCACTACAATAGAAAAAATTGAAAGGAAAATTTGCACATCAGTTTTGTGATAGAGTTACAATTTCACTGCAACCAATTTACATTTATAGCAGTTTCCGAAACAAGTAGGCCTATACGAAAAATTTTTGGTGGAGGTAATAACTTCTTCGAACAACAGTTTATTATTATATTATAATTTTTATACAGGTGATCCTGAACTCCAAATATAAACTTTACGAAATGATCCGTTATTGAAAATGGGATACAAACATAATTAAAATCCGCGATCCGATGTGATTAACAGAGACACCCCATCCTTAAAAGTAAGGAATTAAAATTGTTTGCAAAATGTTTGAAAGTGCGCGAAATTGAACAAGAAATTATTCGATACTGTTAGCTTGACGTGATGTCTGCCATCTGTGAATATTTTGCGGGCAATAACGTCGCCCGTCAAAGGAAATTATGGTCTAGGGAGTTCCGTGTTATTAACCTAAAAAAAGTGTTAGCCGTGGGTGTATCGATTGTTATGACGTAATAATCACGTGTACATTAAAGGCTAACAGAACGTTGCGTTGGTGCAACACACTCAGGCGAATGCTTCGAGAAAACACGCTATTTTCCGGTATTTTGCAAATAAATTTTAAATTCAAGTTTTCAAGGGCGTGTATTATAATAACCACGTTACGTCATTGGTCGTACCTACGTTTTCTGTCTCGTTTTCTATCTCGTTTTCTACAAGGAATCGACGCATAGGCTTTGTGCATTCGCGTTCAGAATAATCCTGTGTCGTATAAAAAAATACACGACCACAACACACAATTATGTTCTTATTTATATGAGTAAATATTTCATTTGCGGAACCGTATTATCGTTCTTTCTTAGTCGTCGGGTAAAAATCTGGTCATTTAAACAATTGGCGCTATCAAAATGCTACTACTAAGCAATTTTCACGCAACTAAGGCAACATTTGACTAATACAGTTTTACAGTATTGCGTGGACGTGTCGAAGGATGACTGGCTGCTGACGGGGCCGTAGTAGCGCAATGGCTAGAGCGATCGCTTCTCAACAAGGCGAACCTGGTTCGATCCCCGGCGGAGTCACTCCCGTATTTTCGTACGTGGGAATCGTGCTGGACGATGCCGCTGGTCGGCAGGTTTTCTCAGGGTTCTCTAGTTTACCCCACCCTTTAATTCCAGCGCTAATCCATACTCACCAACACTTGGGCTAATGCGACTCGGGTTCGGCAGCTCGTAGCCTTCAGACCGAGTAACGTCACAACGCCCCCGTACCAGCCGCCACCAGGTCGGGGATACCATGACGTGACCCAAGTTTGAACTACTTAGCTCGCGTTCGGGAGAACACGGGTTCGATTCCCGGTCCAGTCATCCTGATTTCGAATATCCCGTGGTCTCCCGAAATCACTGCATGTGAATGCCGGGACAGTTCTTTACTAAAGGCCGTGGCAGATTGCTAGCTGCTCCTGCTTTTCTGAGAAACTTGCTCCGTTCATAACAACCTCGCTGTCGACGGGAAAGCATATGTATGGTTTGTCTCACGAACCATCGCACTTTAACAGTTCTGGAAGTACGGCTGTGTACAATATTTCAAGGGCAAACTATTTTATGTTAACATACTAGATAGGTTGACAGTAAGCTGTGTGTGTGTGTGTGTGTGTGTGTGTGTCTGTGTGCGTGTGTGTGTGTGTGTGTTTACAATATCGGTTGTGGTGGTGGTGTTGTGAATGTGGTTGTGGTGGTAGGGGGGCACCTNGTGTGTGTGTGTGTGTTTACAATATCGGTTGTGGTGGTGGTGTTGTGAATGTGGTTGTGGTGGTAGGGGGGCACCTTTTTATCCACGGGAGAAGCTGTGGACAGGACCGCCTTCAGAAGTGTCATAAAAGTGATCTCGTTCGTGAGAGAGACTACACATACGCGCTATTTCCAACGCGGATGTAACCATAGCAACTGGGGCTCGTCGCATCTCCTGAGCCATGGCAACAAAACGCCGGGCCCTAGTGTATCGCTGGGCCTTCGTTGCACAAACACAGAATGAGTAGTATGGACTGAGGGAGGGTGAAGGGGTATGTACAAACACCGGCCCGATCGATTGCACTCGAAACGGAAGCACCGGGCAGGTATAAGAGAAAAACGGGCGTGGGGAGTGCTTCGGCTGGACCCTGCGATACAGTGCTCATCACATATGTTGCACCTTCTACACAGCCTCACTCGGAGATACCTGGATCGGCTGTACTGGGTATCCTGTATATCGGGTAACTGCCTCCGAAGTGAAAAAGGCACTTGTTAAATACAACACCAATAACTAAACTCGCAGTTAAGTATTTAGATCTTATACTTTTCATATTCACTATTGCGAATAGTTTTGTAGGCACATGCGCATATTTAGAACATTGAAGACACTAGAAACATGTCTGCAAACACGATAAGTGGCCCAAGGATTAGCTTAACCTAACACCACTAACAGAAGTGACTGGCCTTGGAGTGATAATATAAATTGAGTGTGAACATTTCTTTATGGACCGTGTGTTACGTAATAGTGAACGTCTGCACAANGTATTTAGATCTTATACTTTTCATATTCACTATTGCGAATAGTTTTGTAGGCACATGCGCATATTTAGAACATTGGAGACACTAGAAACGTGTCTGCAAACACGATAAGTGGCCCAAGGATTAGCTTAACCTAACACCACTAACAGAAGTGACTGGCCTTTGGAGTGATAATATAAATTGAGTGTGAACATTTCTTTATGGACCGTGTGTTACGTAATAGTGAACGTCTGCACAANTTGGAGTGATAATATAAATTGAGTGTGAACATTTCTTTATGGACCGTGTGTTACGTAATAGTGAACGTCTGCACAATCACTTTGACGTTAATGGCGAATGAAATCGCCCATAAATCCATGGATGAAGTCGTTAACTGGGCCACGTTCAAGGCTGGTCTATTTTTCAGTCTCTTATTAACCCAGCCAATACCGACATGCTCGTATACTACTCAACCTTTTATAAAGAACTGCTATTTGTTCCCAAATTTCAAAGTCGTTCCCTAAACATAAACTTAACAGTAAAGCATCATATGCAAAAGTGGCGATACGTCGAGTTATGTGTAAATTAATTCTCAAAACTTCCAGTAAATTTTCCATGCTTGCAGCCCCCGATCCACTACTTCCTAACGAGATTTGTACATCAGCCATTGAGATAAAACTGTATTTTAATTCAGAGTTTTGGAACAACGGTCAACGCAGGAGGAAAAAAAAAANACATCAGCCATTGAGATAAAACTGTATTTTAATTCAGAGTTTTGGAACAACGGTCAACGCAGGAGGAAAAAAAAAAGCACGCATTCGATGTGGTGGAACTATCTGGGGCAGAAAAGAATAATACGAATTTATAAAGTTAGTTCNAAAAAAAAAGCACGCATTCGATGTGGTGGAACTATCTGGGGCAGAAAAGAATAATACGAATTTATAAAGTTAGTTCGCCACACCGTCCGGAAGCCATGCCGCCCTCGTGGTCCCGACAGAAGACCTATTTCCGGCAGTATCGTTCAATAAGCGGTGTTTTCTCTAGGTGCTTCAGCTGCGTCGCCTGCCTGCATCTTTAATGAACATCCAGCGCTGTCGCTGCATTCTGCAACTCGCAGGCTGCGAGACCACGATCGGTCAAGTCTGCTAACGTGATATTTCGTTTGTGTCACTGAAGAGAGATTATTTAACGTCTGTTTTCCTACAAATGTCGATGCCGCCGCGGGTAACCGGGAAAACTCGAGACGACCCCTCGTAATCTTCTAATTCGAGCTGCATTGCCGTAGAACGTAAATAAACAGTAGTATGTGGGGCGATTCCCTCGCCGACCCTTACGAAACCTAAAGTAAATGAAGCCAAATCAGTGAAAATCGGTGAGAATAATTTCATTAAAAACAATTGCTGTCGACACCTTAAGTTTGCTTCGTGCAACGTTGTAAAACCGTGGATATTCGTGAGCAGCTTTAGCCTCTGATACGGAAACCACTCGAATAAAATTCCAAAGCAGAAAAAAACTGTTTAATTTGCGACTTAGACTAGCTATCAAACCCTGCAAAGCGGCGAAACGGTTGCGCTAATTTTACTGTAGTGAAATGTATACCACCGGCCAAACATATACTTATCCGTATTGTAGGGTTGTGTGTGTGTGTNCTAATTTTACTGTAGTGAAATGTATACCACCGGCCAAACATATACTTATCCGTATTGTAGGGTTGTGTGTGTGTGTGTTTATATATGTGGTCGGCATGTTTTCTCTGTATGCAGTAGTTTATAGGTGTGTATTTTGGTTCGGAGATTCGGGTCGAGCCATCTCCAGGAATATTTTTTGAAGTTCTAGATGCAATTAATATCTTCACCAGACAACAACGATTAACATTTCGAATACAAAGTATTAACAATGTAAATAAAATCACAACTGTGTTGCTGAACTTATGCACTTTGATCAGCCAGTTTAATACAATGTAGTTACGTTCGTTACTGTTTTCTATTATGTCTATTACATAGACAAAAATTATATGCCAAATGTGTTCCTTATAGCCGTTTTGTTAAGCACACTGGCCCTATTTTACGGATAGCAGTAATCTTTGCAAATAAAAAATCTGCGTTGTCCGACAATAGTAATCATTCCGAAAATTACATTGCTTTGATACTTAGTAAAAAATTAGTAAAATGCAATTGAATATAATTTACATTTTAATATACAGAATGATTCTAAAATCATGGGACAAACATTGATGGGTGGTAGAGCTCACTAAAACAAACAATTATTGTATAGGAATATATGGGCGGGAGTGACGCGTTGAGGCACAAACACAAAAATAACACATGAAATGCAACACATCGTTTATTTACAACGTCTCCGTTAATTTATAATAATTGCTCAAAATTGCTACCACCGACAGTAATGCAAGCTTGGTAGCGTCGGTGGAGTGATTGGCGAACAGATTCAAATACGCCGGGTATTTCACGCACGCCACCATTGCCAGCCAATCACGCCATATGTAGAGGTCGCCAAGCATGCGTGACTGTTGGTGGATGTATTTCCAGCAACTGTTTTTTAACATTTTCTGTACGGAATCACTCGTTAAGTATGCTGCTAACGAACATTTTATGTTTCCGTTAATGTTTTTTTTTGTGTTTGTGCCTCAACGCGTCACTTCTGCCCATATATATTCATATACAATAATGGTTTGGTTTAGTGAGCTCGACCACCCCTCAATGTTTGTCCCGTGGTTTTAGAATCATCCTATATATATATATATATATATCGTTATAGATATATATATATCGTTATATATATATATAGTTATAGATATATATATATCGTTATATATATATCGTTATATATATATATATTGCGATATTGTGTCATATAACTTTAAAAAATGTGCAGAGGTAGGGATTTGAATGCAAAAGGAAAAGGGCTCACGACAAGGTCAGATACCAGACTGACTACGCCATCATGGCAGATTCCCAAAACGTACACAATTAAGGCATATGTAGGGTTGTAAACTAATTTTGGAAGCATCTTAAACCTTTAATGCATTTAAGGTTCCTACCTGCCTGCATCGTTTTTCTCCCTTTATTTTGGCCGAGAAACGTGACAGCTATAAGGGTCACAGTGACACGTGCTTCAAAGGCGCCATGGCCGCTACGCGCAGTGCTCTGAAATGGCGTGCAGTGATCTCGTACTGCTGCGTGAACCCGACGCCATCGCTGAAAGTCCCATGACATTTTATAGAAGAGAAATATGTAGCGAAGTTCAATACATGTCCTATCGTAGTTTGCACGTGTCCGGCAATCGTGTTTTAAGGTCTGGCAAACTGGAAAAGCCGCTTTAATTATACTGGAGAAATGCAAAATAATATTTACAACATGCGTGTCAACTAAGTATTATTCCGTCCTTGTCTGGATTATTGTCTTTTCGTAAGTAAGCATTCTAGGGCACGTGTAACGGTCTCGTAAAAAGAAAACTATTTCAAACACACTGCAACAAAGTTCAAGCCCCATATAGGATAAACCCTTGATTTAAGGCGTTTACAAAATATTATATAGGATACAGTTAAGCCCCATCCTTGATTACTTCCTTCATAAATAGGGTACANTTAAGGCGTTTATAAAATATTATATAGGATACAGTTAAGCCCCATCCTTGATTACTTCCTTCATAAATAGGGTACGTGCATTCCTATGGGCAACGTTTGGATTCGTCGTGGTGACTGAGGTCAAACCACCAGCAGGACGCTGTATCGTCAAAGTTCTACTTAAGTATNAACGTTTGGATTCGTCGTGGTGACTGAGGTCAAACCACCAGCAGGACGCTGTATCGTCAAAGTTCTACTTAAGTATTTTTTTTATATATATCCTAAATTATATGCTCTTTGATGTAACATTTCCCTTGCAAGTATTTTCTGCTGCCTCTCTTTTCGGTG
This sequence comes from Clitarchus hookeri, assembly GCA_002778355.1. Lineage (NCBI taxonomy): Eukaryota > Metazoa > Arthropoda > Insecta > Phasmatodea > Phasmatidae > Clitarchus > Clitarchus hookeri. Next base: position 24,286 of record NQII01004868.1, read on the forward strand.
CCAAATTGTTCAAGTCTCGCGAACAAAAATTGGCCTGGTAACATGTTTCTCATTCGCTAATTATTCGGGCGTTTTCGGAAACATTCGTTCCGACCAATCTGTTGCCTACTTTAATCGCAAGGGCGGGCTATTTTTCCCCCTTAAAAACCCTTTATAAGACGCACCCTGAGCCCCCTCGAAAATCAGTCACTATTCTCGCTCTTAGAAATGTACGCGTGTTGTCCGAGTGGCCATAAAATCGCTTCGGCCATTTTGGCTTTTGTAAAGAGGCGGTAGATTAATGCCTTGGACAAACGGAACGAGTTAACGCACCTGCCGAAACAATTTCATCTGTCTACGCACCGTATGAAATTTTGACCATATTCAAGCATTTGCCCGCATACCTCCAGCAGGACGAAGACATACGGGACTGCCTCCCGTGCAAGGAGTGTTTCGAGGGCTGCACCACCTCGGTTCCCGACACGCCGCAACGCAGGGGCTGGTACAAGGCCCGCCGAGCAGCCCNAGACGCCCTCCCCGTTGAAGACGCCCTCCCCGTTGAAGACGCCCTCCCCATTGAAGACGCCCTCTCCGTTGAAGACGCCCTCTCCATTGAAGACGTCCGCTTGCAAGTTATTTACTCGCAAGCTGCACCCGTGGAAGATGCTCTCCTTCAATAAATTTACCGGCAAGCACTACCCGGCGCGGATACCAACCCAGAACACAGTTGCCCGATGCGTATGTACCACGATGAAGTTTCAAATAACTTTGCGAAAAAATTTTGAAACTAGGTGTGTGGATGGAAACCAAATGTTTTTTATATAACAAAAAAATTTTTGTGAAAAATTTTGCAACATCCAAGGTTTTCGCTCGTGGATTCTCTACACCACCAAGCAGATTGCCATCTCGTACAGTGATGAAGACGAGAAAACAAACCGTCGTGTCCATGGCAGCGCCACGCAACAGGCGTACCGTCTACGGACGTACGAAACGCACGGACTAAGGTGGGACGAGGGGAGTATTCCATACGAGGAAATTACGGCGATGCTGGACTCTGCCATAATTACCTATTATCCTGTGTATGTGTTTGGAAGACGCCAAGCGTCGGCGATGTGCGATGCGTGCCCCATCGGAACGAACTTTGTTCGCCTTCACAAGCATTGCCACTACCCGCCGTTTCGACAGCCCGTCGAGACGGACGCCACAAGACTTCACAAGTGCCAAAATCAAAGATATTGCTGTGCCCCGCCCAACGCCTACGCCCTAAGATTGTGGAATTATGATAACCCGTGGCACATTTAAAAAGAAGACTATGGGGAACCCATTATATATTTAAACAAATATATATTACGCGTGTAATACCCTAAAAGACTCGGAGAAGAAATACGTGTAATAAAGTATTTCTTGTATTCTGCAGAAGAAGAAGAATACTGTTGGCAAAGAAAAATTATTTAGTTTATGAGTTTTGTTATAATTTAAAGGAAAAAAAAATTTAATGAGCAGTCGCTAAGATAACGTACGTGTATATATATATATATATATATATATCTCTGTAGTGTACAAACTTATTTATTTAAAAACGAAATTAAGAAATTGAAAAAAAATCATGTGTCGTGTACGGATGCGTTATGCTGCTTTCTATAAAGTAATCATGGCTCGAAAAACCCAAAAACAGTTAAAACCACTTCGCTACCCCTCACGGTATGCGATACGCACAGTGAAAAGATCCCATGCAATCCCCCTAACCCAGGCATAGACGCTTATCATAAAAAAAATTTCCTCCTAAGTTTAAAATCAGTACAATGGGAAATTTAAGCAGCGGGAATGAAATACCCATATCGTTACTCCACGTGCGGCGATTTTTCTATCGCCCATTGTCAGCATATAAAACTCTTGATAAACATAAATAATGCATATATAGTAAGTTTTGCAGGGAAAAAATTACCGCGAGGAGACGCTAACGTAAAAGTACACCCACCACAAGTACAAAATAAAACAAAACAGTTACCTTAGGCAAACACATTTCTGTATTTTCATACATTCGTGTGCGCTCGCTTCATTAAGAGATATATCTGATCCGCGGTAAAACACCCCTGCCCTCCTCCTCAGAGTCCAGCCACACTACCACATGGCTTTAGACGAATGAAAAGTGACACNCGGTAAAACACCCCTGCCCTCCTCCTCAGAGTCCAGCCACACTACCACATGGCTTTAGACGAATGAAAAGTGACACGTGTATATATACGTGTGCGCCCTCTAATCCAGCAAGTGTCAATAGTATTCACTCTTTATGAATTACGCGAACTTTAACATGGTTTTATTCCCGAGATGCTAGTCCACCATGCAGATTTATAGCACAATTCGAATTCCAGCTAAGACAAGCGCCTACAGCTCTCATTCACCACCATTCAACCTCGTCGAGACATATAAGGAAAGACTTCACATGTGCGAAAAAAAAATTAGAGCATATTGCAGCCAGTGCATTATGGAGAGCATGAAATTTTGGAGTTATGTTAATCCCTTTCGAATGTAGAAAATTAATTCTTTGTACAATTTATTTTGTAAATTAATTCTGGCTCGAACTCCACCTTTGTTTTTTTTGTATAAAAAATCAAATGTGAAATTTTTATTAATTCCTGCGAAACCAAAGATACTTTTTGATGGTGTGTAACTAAGAAATAAGGGGGGGGGGCCATCATTCCCCACTTTCTCATACGTCAAATAAACACACCTACAGAGAGAGAGAGAGAGAGAGAGAGAGAGAGACTGAAATATCCCAATTGCAGGCAATACTGATAGATGCATTACAAAACTATTAATACAAAAGCATACTTAAAGAAGTGGTCACAAGTCCCATTACAGAAGTAAACGAGAGGCACGTGCAGTCGTAATCTGAGCTCGCGCACACGGCCAGCCGCGCTGNCGGTAAAACACCCCTGCCCTCCTCCTCAGAGTCCAGCCACACTACCACATGGCTTTAGACGAATGAAAAGTGACATGTGTATATATACGTGTGCGCCCTCTAATCCAGCAAGTGTCAATAGTATTCACTCTTTATGAATTACGCGAACTTTAACATGGTTTTATTCCCGAGATGCTAGTCCACCATGCAGATTTATAGCACAATTCGAATTCCAGCAAAGATACGCGCCTACAGCTCTCATTCACCACCATTCAACCTCGTCGAGACATATAAGGAAAGACTTCACATGTGCGAAAAAAAAAAATTAGAGCATATTGCAGCCAGTGCATTATGGAGAGCATGAAATTTTGTAGTTATGTTAATCCCTTTCGAATGTAGAAAATTAATTCTTTGTACAATTTATTTTGTAAATTAATTCTGGCTCGAACTCCACCTTTGTTTTTTTTGTATAAAAAATCAAATGTGAAATTTTTATTAATTCCTGCGAAACCAAAGATACTTTTTGATGGTGTGTAACTAAGAAATAAGGGTGGGGGACCCATCATTCCCCACTTTCTCATACGTCAAATAAACACACCTACAGAGAGAGAGAGAGAGAGAGAGAGAGAGAGAGAGAGACTGAAATATCCCAATTGCAGGCAATACTGATAGATGCATTACAAAACTATTAATACAAAAGCATACTTAAAGAAGTGGTCACAAGTCCCATTACAGAAGTAAACGAGAGGCACGTGCAGTCGTAATCTGAGCTCGCGCACACGGCCAGCCGCGCTGCACCAGGTGTTGAACTGACAGCCGGGGGGAGGCTTGTCGCTCCAGCAGCTTGTTTCATTTCTCACACAAGCCAACTTTAATTCTTAGGATAATAAACACAGGTATCTGCACGCACAAGTCAACACCAGGGAAGACCCATGTTCAGGGGGACCCGGGTTCTACACAAGACTCTTTCGGTTACAATTTATATTTTAAAAATCACTCCAGGTGAATGCCGGGATGGTTTCTTGGTCGATTCCCTACTTGTTCCCGCTTGCCCTAGCAACTAGACCCGTCTCAAAACAGTACAAAATTTACTTTAATTATTATTATTTTAGCTTGCACACCGCCTAGATAATGTAAACTCACGTTACTACTTTACGAGAATCTAATACAGCCACGAATAAAAAATATTTATGTGTGTTCATAAGAGGAAGGGGGTTCCGCCATTTTCTCTCACAACGAATCCGCAGCATCGGGCTTTCAGAATTACGGCCAGCCACGTTTCAAGGGCGAAAAACATTTTACAAAATTGCAACGGTAGCTGTGCAACTGCTGTCTAGAAGATGGCGTGAAGTGTTGAGCGTGTTCGGTCATGTGTCTGTGCCAAATAATCACTAGAGAAATGCTGCCTGATCTCCAACGCCACGTTTCGTGTAACAGAATCTCATTTTCGGTATGCGGCAGTCTGTACGGACTACGAGTTTCGTTTCCAGGGAGGTATCGAGTTTATTCGTTTGGAGAGTAACAAGTTACAGAATCCAGGTACTGGCCGGGAACAACAGGGCCGTCGCTGACATTTAGGCCTGCGAAACTCATCCATGCCGATCCTGTCCGGCGGGAAAAAAACACGGTTTAATTACGAGGCGGGGAAAGTAGTAAAAAAAAAAAAGGTAAAGTGGGGGAAATGTGAATTCCAAATGCGGCACGCAACGTTCGTCCTCATCGGGAATAGCGAGGGGCCAAACAAAAGTAGCTCGGGATGTTTGCTCGCGTGTATGTGTGTGTGTGTGTGTGTGTGGTGGCG